>CM046040.1:9199613-9295860 GCA_025215565.1 Flaveria ramosissima | reverse complement strand
TTTTGGTCCATGTGATCGATGAACATAATTGATAGGATAATTTGATCAATATCAAATACAAAAACCAAATAACAACAATTGAGAAGTGAATATGATGAATCAAGACATAATTGAGTATTCAAATGAACAAACTCACTCAATAACAATAAGCACAATTGTATTTCAATGAAGTAACTGCTTGAAATGATAGTTTGCAACAGAATTTCCACGATTAGGGTTTTGCAAACTTATCATCAAAGTGAAATGACAATAGTATATATAGCAGTCATAGTTTCGCTGACAGTTTCGCTGATCAGCGAAACTGTCATGCCGAACTATAGTTTCGCCCGCAGAGAACACAAGTTCGCCGGGTAAACCAAAACAGCAAACTGTGAGCGAAACTATAGATTCGCTCACAGTTTCGCTGGACTGCCAAACAGCCAATTACTAAACAAAATACAAAATGAAACTAACAAAAAGTCCTATTACAATGTAAAGTAAACATCTATAATAAAGTGAGTCCAACCTAACATGATCTTCAATACTCCCCCTAGGTTGGACCTCACTATCTTCACTTCTCTTGGTTTGACTCTTCAGCTCCCGTTTCCTCAGCTGCTGTTGGTCTATCTTCATCACCTCCTGCAGCAACGGCGTTAGAAGCTTCAGCCACTGATTCTCCAAGGTTAATTCCTGCATCACCAGCTTCCTCCGAATGACCACTAGCTCTAGCAACTGCCTGGTCATGTCTTGAACATCCATGGCAAAAGTCATCTGTGCTCTCACCTTTTCAGCCAAACTCTTTACCTCGCCCGTACTCCTCTATTTTTGTTCGCCACATTCATAAACAAGCTTGCCTCCTTTCGTGTTTCCTCTCCTGCCCCAGCCTTAATATGATTTCACAAAGAATCAAGAGATCTTCATCACAGAAGGCTGAATACTCCATTGGGTCAAACACCCTAAACTCTTTCCTTTTTGGCTCTAATCACAGCCTCGCCAGTGTTATTATCATAGAACCACTTTTCAAAGTCCTGTAAACGGGGAGGAAGAGGATCAGCCAATCTTACGCTGTTTACAGTCTTAGGTGGTTTGACTCTCAAAACAATCCTCCCGTTGCCAGTCTCCCCAGTCTTTATCTTTCTCGATCTCTTTCGTTCAGCCTTCATGTATCCAAATGACTCAAATTATCATTAAGGCCATTTTTTAATTTCCTTCTCAAGAAATACTGCCCTTTCACTTAAATGAGCATTAATCAAAGGCAAGGTGGCCAACCACGTCTCAGATCCCATGTAGGCAAGGTCTTAAAAGCCTCCTCTTGAGACATGTAACTAATATTACCTCCTCTTCTTTAATCAAAAACATCTTTAAGAAAGGATTATAACACCAACTGATTATCTTCTTGTCTGCCTCTTTCTGCTTAAACTCTCCATATTTTGAAACAAAGGAGTAAGTTCTTCAGCCTCCTTCTCCTTCACCAACCAATCACTCTTATCCATCTCAAACACATCATTTTCACATCTCCCTTCTTAGCAACATACACCAAGGTCTCTCATCTACTTCATAGAACTCCGGTTCAGAATCATAATCAACCAATTGCTCATCCGCCTCTTCTTCATCAATCAAACCTTTTCCTTTATCTGACACTTCCTCATTAGTAGCTGTAACGAACCACTTCTTCTCCCACAATATCCTGTATCAAAATCAAACTGTAGGTTAACAACCCTGCTTCAACAATATCATCTTCCTCATTTCTTCCAGCATCTTCTCTTGGGATCTCTTGTTTCCCTTGCTTCAGTATCAGCTGCTCCAGAAGTGCCCTCTCCTACTTGGATGAAGTACCCACATTCAAGAATGAGTACTTAGATATATCAGTCATATCATCTAACTCAGATTGAGTTAGTTGACTAGGTTAGGGCCAGCAGCAGCTTTCATCTGGAAATTTCTTCAAACAATCTCTTAATCAAATTATTCTGGTCAACCAACATCTTTTTCATTCCTTCATGACCTCATCTTCTGTTGTTCCCTAATCTCCCTGATTCGTCAGTTTAGTCTTTATCATACTTAACTCATTTGCCAATGAAGTATTTAGACTACGAATCACATCCTCATCAAGACCAGCACTAGCCTCTTTCCCTGCTGTGAAACCCTCGTGTCTATGTTTTGTTCTTCGTTCAGGCTCAACAAAGTCAGTTTTCTTTTTAGACTCCGTTCTTTCTCCACCCTTATTTCTTCGCTTGTGTATCTATGTCTTCTTCGAAATCATAATCTTTCCTTTTGCATATCCGTCTTTTTTTTCTTCTTCTTAGCTGCATCAGCTTTGTTCACCCTTGTTTCCTCAGCCCTTTTGTTTTCAGACTCATCGACCCGTCTGATACAATTCCATCGCTCTGGTGGGTACATATTTCCCAGAGATGGGTTATTTTACCACTGAAATCAGGGCGAATAGCACAGCAATCAGCAAATATCCGAGGGTTCATCTGCACTAATCTCTAACTTCACCATGTTTAGGAACATCAGGAACAAGATCATCAATAATCATCTGAATAAAAGCGAGGATATAACAACCATTTATCCTTTTTCACCGCCCGCATCACATTTTCTGCCATACACGCAAAGATCAATCTAGCAATGTTTGCTTTCTCCCCTTACAACATATCACCATAGCTTTGGCCCAGTCAAGGTTAAGTCCATCAGATCCACCCTTACGGTGATCTAAGCACATAATAAAAACGTGAGCTATATATCTCCATTCTTTAGATAAAAAAAGACTTTTTAATCTCCTTCCTCGAACCAAAAAGCTGGTCCCTCATATCCCATTTGTCGGAAAGCGGGAATACTTCAGATTCTGTCATATCAACTTCATCACCAGTATCATCTTCTAGTCTAAGAATCCTTGACACGCTCTCAGCAGTAATAGTTATATCATGATCAATCACTCTAGCTGTGATTCTCTGAACATCTCCTCCAGTGTGTATTCAGCTGATCTCCAAAAGTCTCTAATATGAAGATCATAGATAGTGGGTGAGTGAGAGAGATCATATGCAATGGGTGATCTTTGGAGCCATCTAATACAATCACGAAATCCGGCCGCCTTTGGAAGCGTATCGTCTAATATGGCAGTGATGTTATTCCTCTCATCAAACTTGAGATTCGCCATAATAACCTGAAAAGAACAACAAATAAATTTGAATAAGAAATACTGAAAATAAGAAAATAAGACAAAAATAAGAAACAATCAGTTCGGCAAGCGAAACAATAGTTTCGCTCACTAAGACATGATAGTTCGCTGAATCAAAGACAGTTTCGACAAGAAAAACAAACAGTTTCGACGAGCGAAACTATAATTTCGCTCATAGAAACTTGTTATTTTCGGCAGAACAAAAAGTAGTTTCGACACGATTAGAATGAATCAAAGTAGTTTCGCAATTAGTTTCATCAAATATTAATTAGTTTCGCTATTACAAATTAGTTTCGCTGACACATGAAAATACAAGCGAAAACGTGTGAATTAAGGATCAGTCATTGCGAAATTAGATAAGATATGGCGAAACTGTTAAGTTCGCTCAGACAGCATAACTTTACAGTTTCGCTGAAAAGATGTGAACTTTCGTTCAATTTCGCAGAGACTTCAGTAGTTTCGCTGAACGAACAGCGAAACCACCGAAGCGACATAATCCAGATTCCTTATGAATAGATGATGTAATCCAGATTAAAGAGTCAATCAGGGTTCGAAACCACATACGAAGAGAATAGCACGCAAAATCAGTCCAAAAACAAACACAAATCAAAATCGCCCGTTTATGTTACGGAAAAAACCCTAAAAGAAGAAACTGAACGATGTCGCGAAATTATGAAAGAAATTTCGCAAAAATGACTTATATAGCCAACAGTTTCGCTGGCAGCGAAACTATAAATTCGTCGGGCGAATTTACAGTTTCGCCCAGTGAAACTGTAATTTCGCTAGAAGATAACAGGTTAACAACTTATTAGCAAACCTAGCGAAATTGCAGTTTCGCTATGCGAAGCTATTAGCGAAAAAATAATTTCGCACCATATTTTTTTTATTATTTTTTAAATTTTTTTTTATTTTTTTTTATTTTTTTTTTTAACAATTAAAATACTCAAAGGAAGCACATCACATAATGAGATCTAAAATAATCAGAGATCACATTCTCTAAATATTTTAGAACATAAAGATGATAAAAATCATCTACCAGTCATGAGATCATACTGAATACAAGATCTGATCACAATCTGCACAGAAACAACTGAAATTAGAACAAATCAATAACGATTGCTGATATAATTGTCCACTTAAACTCATGCCTTATACTTTTTCAACCAACAGCTTATGATTCATTTAAGGTTCGATTAGATGCTTTAGAATGCTAAGACCCCACAATCATTTGGTAAAAACCCTCACCCAACCTCAGGATTTCTTGAATTATGAATCAATCTTCATGGAACAAGATTTGTGGATAAGTGTGCAAATGATTATAAACAGAATATTTCGTTCTGAGAGAAATTCATCGATAAGATGATTTGACATAATTATATCAAAATGGTGAGAGCTCCAGATCTATACTCACGTATAACAGAGGAGATAACCATTTGATATGTGCTGATGAGAGCTCCAGGTCAGTACTATCGTACAGCAGAGGAGATCATCACTCCAGGTCAGTACTCACGTACAGCAGAGGAGATAAGCACAGACACAAGACATCTTAACACAAAATAAACCAGCAGAGAATGATGACATAACAAAGCAAAATGAACGAAAGATTCATTCTCAATCCAATTTTTGTCAGGACTCAGTTTTTGTGCAATCCAAAATGAATGAGTAAATCCAGACATTCTTAAGCATAAAGTTTAATTTAATCATAAAGCTGCTGTCTACTTCATTCATCATGCTGAGTCTATCAAGCATATCGTCAAAGAATCTGATCCATTTCTTTTTATTTTAATGTGAAACAGAATCCAGTAACAGTTATTATCATTTCTCATAGAATTACTGGTCATGTAAATAAAAATATTTAAAGAATATACAATCATTTCCCATCATGTTAAATCCAATCTCAGAATAATGATATTACTCCCCCAAATTTTTATTTTCATATTTCTATAATTATAAATGAATTTTAACTTAAATTTTTTTTATTATTTTTTTTTTTTTTTTTTAATTATTATCAAAGAAATAGAAAATGAAAATTTAAAAAGATATTAACCCAAGCATATCAATTCATAAAAACGAGGTTTATCAAAGGTTTTTGTGAAAAGATCAGCTTTTTGATTTTTTGTATCAATGGGAATAATATTAATGAAACCCTTCTCCTGAGCATCACGAATCGCATGAATTCGGGTTTCAATATGCTTTGTGCGAGAATGATGAATGGGATTTTTAGCAATTCCAATGGCAGCCTCATTGTCACAGAATAAAGGTGTATGAAGGAAATTAATTCCATAATCAATCATTTGGTGTTGGATCCAGGGAACTTGAGAGCAGCAGCTAGATGCAGCAATATATTCAGCTTTCCCTGTAGAAAGAGAAACAGTAGTTTGTTTCTTGCTCTGCCAGGATACTAAACAATTTCCCAAATATTGACAACCTCCAGACACAGATTTTCTGTTTAACCTGCAACCATTGGAATCACTATCAGAATAAGCATGTAAATCAAAATTTCCACCATATGGATACCACAGTCCGAGACGAGACGATCCTTTGAGATAACGAAATATTCGTTTGACAGCTTTCTCATGAGATTCCTTTGGAGCCGACTGATATCTAGCACAGTAACCAACAGCGAAAGTGATATCAGGACGACTTGCAGTAAGATACATGAGAGAGCCAATCATAGACCGAAAAAGATGAGGATCAACTGGTTTTCCATTTCATCTGGAGTGAGACAGGTTTGAGCAGTAAAAGGAGTCATCTCAGTAGACGCATCATCCATCTTAAATTTCTTCAGAATATCTTTAATGTACTTCTCTTGATGAATAAGAATTCCTTCTTTCTGTTGTTCAACTTGCAAGCCAAGAAAGAAGCACATTTCACCCATCATACTCATTTCAAACCTTTGGCTCATCACTTCTTCAAACTCTCTACACAATTGAGAGTTTTTGATCCAAAAATAATATCATCGACATACATTTGAACAAAGATCATTTCACCATTCACCTCCCTTTTAAATAAGGTCATATCAATGGTACCACGAGAATAACCATTGCTTAAAAGATATTGCGTAAGAGTTTCATACCAGATTCTGGGTGCTTGATGAAGGCCATACAAAGATTTATCAAGCTTATACACTTTATCAGGAAAATCAGGATCTTCAAAGCCTGGTGGTTGACACACATATATCTCTTTATCAATGTCTCCGTAGAGAAAAGCACATTTCACATCCATCTGGTACACTTTGAACTGTTTATGAGCAGCATGAGCAAGAAATATTCGGATTGCTTCAAGACGAGCAACTGGAGCAAAGACTTCTGTATAATCAATTCCTTCTTCTTGAGCAAAGCCTTGCACGACAAGTCTAGATTTGTTTCGCACCATCACACCCCGATCATCTGGTTTGTTTTTAAATACCCATTTTGTACCAATTGGATATTTGTTGGGAGGTAAATCAACTAAAGTCCAAACTTTAAGCTTTCTAAACTGTTGAAGTTCCAATTGCATAGACTCTACCCAACAAGGATCTTGTAGAGCAGCATGAACATTTTTTGGAACAATTTGAGAAATAAAGCATGAGAAAAGACAAACATTAATCAGACCGGATTGACTTCGCGTGCGAACACCATCAGAAACAGATCCAATCACATTATCAAGCGGATGATCTTTCAAAGTTTTATAATCACTTGAAGAAGGAAAGATCGTTGAAGAAGTATCAGCCATTGCCGGAGAAAGAGTAGATGAAGGTGTATCAATGACAGGTGTAGAATCAGGTAAGTTAGGAGATGTAGGAGATAAAGAATCAGATAATGGAGCTTGATCAGGCATTGGAGACGATGAGCTAACATCAGTTGAAACAGCATCATTTACTTGTGGGATGGATGGAACAGACGATGAAGATGATGGAATAATATTCGTTTGAGTACTTGGAATTGATGTATCATCATCGAAAACTGGCAAATTAAATGAATTGAACACAGTATCGGAGTCAAAGAACCATGCAGGTTCAGATTTCACTTCAGAAGGATTGGATTCTTGCCAATCAACATAGAATGACTCTTGAACAATACGTGTTCTCTTGTTATAAACTCGGTATGCCTTTTGTGAAGAAGAGTATCCAACAAAATAACACTCGTCAGAAACAGCACCAAATTTTGTCTTTTGAGCTTGAGTATTCAGAAGAGTACAAGAACAACCAAATGGGCGAAAGAAATCAATTAGTGGCTTCCTCTTATGAAAAAGTTCATAAGGAGTCTTCACTTTATCTTTCACAATTAGCACCCTGTTTAGAACATAAGATGCACAATTAACAGCTTCAGCCCAGAAAATAACTGGTAATGAGGATTCTATCAACATTGTACGAGCAGCTTCCACAAGAGTGCGATTCTTTCTTTCTGCAATACCATTCTGCTGGGGTGTTCTTGCAGCACTAAATTGTCTCACAATCCCTTTTTGAGCACAAAATGAATCAAGAATCTGATTTTTAAACTCAGTGCCGTTGTCACTTCTCAGTCCCATAACTCTTCTCTTACTGATTGATTCGATAGAAATGATTAATTTCTGCAATTCATCTGCAACTTCACTTTTGTGTGCAAGAAACCTCACCCATGAATAACGTGAGAAATCATCTGTAACAACAAGACAAAAAGATTTTTTAGCAATTGATTTAACACTAATTGGCCCAAATAAATCAGTATGTAACAACTCAAGAGGACTTGATATGCTATTCAAAAGTTTAGGCTTATGAGGTTTCTTATGTTGTTTCCCTTTGGCACATGCCATGCATTTTTCAGTAACAGAAAATTCTTTTAAAGGAAGTCCTCTAACAAGATTGTTCTTTACTAATTTATTAATTATCTTAAAATTGACATGGCCTAAGCGACGATGCCACAAGAGTGACTCAGAGGTTGATGCTTTTGAGAGAAGACAAGTTGCAGTAGCTTTGGACTCATTAGAATTCATATCAAGAAGATATGTATCGTGTTTCCTTGGAGCACGCATGAGAATTAAATCTTCTGGAATAGCTATCTCTGATTTTAAAAATAAACATTCGTCAGATTTAAATAGAACAGGAATATCTTTATCACAAATTTGAGAGACACTCAGAAGATTAAATGCCAATTCAGGAACATGGTTGACTTTTTCTAGAGTAAGAGAACCATTGGTAACTTCTCCTTGTCCAATCATTTTTCCACCCTTCTTATCTCCAGCAAATGCGACATATCCTCCATCGATAATCCGATAATTGGTCAACAAATCTTTTAATCCCGTCATATGCTTGGAACAGCCGCTATCAACATGCCACAGACTGTGTACAATCTTTGAAGAAGATCCCTGAAATGAATGAACAAATCATTTAGCCAGGAGCAATAGGGACCCAAGATTGAACAACTTTTGTTTTTAAAGAAGCTGATTTTTTATGAAAGAAATTATTAACCAATTTTGTCAATTTATTCCCAAAACAATTCCTATTAGAGGATCTTTCAATCAAAGGACAATTTTTGATAACATGATCCTCTTCACCACACCTGAAACAATGATGTTTGAAACTAGGTCGATGATGTGATGAAGTAAAAATAGGATCAATAATAATCTCCTCATCACATTCAGACAAACTAGAATCAACATCACTGAATGTCTCATACATCTCATGATGTTTTTGTTTATTTGAATTAGAGTTATTCTTTTCAAAATCAGAACTTGAGTCTTCTGACAAATCAGTAAAACTCGTACCATTGGTATCAGTTTCAGATAAAGACGAACTGCATTTTTCTGAAGATGTCATATTTAATGGTATGAAAGATGGAATAGGTTGAGAAAAGAACTTTTCGAAAGAATTAATTTTAATTTGCTCAGTTGTTTTAGGAGAAACATCAGATTCATTGCATTCATTACCAGAACAAAAATCATCACTATCATGATTTGAAGTACAAGATGAAATAGAACAATCAAGAGAACATGAGACATTCAAGTCTGTTACATTTGAACTAGAAACAAACACTGAATTTAAACTAGACTTATTATCTAAAACAGACTGCTGATTTTCAGGTGTACTAGAACTAGTGCATCCAAGCCCACTAGTTGGTCCATAGTCGTAGTCTTCACGAATGTACTTAGAGTTATTCCCAACTAAACCTGCAGACATACTGTCAGTATCTGATTTGATTAAATCATTAGAAGGATGAGGAACAGGCATAGGAGAATAACAGTATGTACTAGGAGGAGGATAAACCTGTACATTTTCATAACCCAAACCCGTTTTAATTCTTGCTCCCCGTTGAGATTTACAAAGATCATCATGTTTCATTCCAGAAATAGTCCATTTATCTAACTTTGACTGAAGTTTGCTTGCTTCAAATTCAGCAAGAGCAACCCGTTCAGTCAAAGTATTAACCTCTACATTCCTTTCCAAAACAATTCTTTTTAAATGATCAGTTTCTTTTAAAGCCTCATTTAATTTCACAAAATATTTTGATTCATTCATTTTAAGTTCATCATTAATTCGTTTTAAATCCTTTTCATTATCAATTAACAAACGATTAGCCTTATAAACCCCAAAAAGTCTAATTTTGCAAGCAGATGAACACATATCCTGTATTACCTCATAAGGAAGTCCCATTACCATCCTTTCGGCAGCTAAAGCTTTATCGCACATGCATACTGGAGTACTTGATTTCCTTTCCTCAACAGTAGCAGCCGCATCATCCTTCTCTTTTCTTTTCGCAGCTTTTGAATCTCTTTCTTCAATTGAATCTGTAATTTCCTCTTTCTTCTCTCCATCTGCCTTCTCTTCTTTCTCCTTTACTGAAGGTTCATTCTCTCCTTTGAATTCCTTAAACAACACAAATCCATCTTTATCAACTTCCATCTCATCACTTTCAACAATCTCAGCAACTAGCGCGTGATTTATTTCAGATCTTGTTTCTTCCACCTCTGCACTCCAGTCAAAATTTGAGATCAAGGCTGACTCCTTTTTTGAATTTCCCTCTTCCTTTACTTTCTCTGCTGTCAATCTTGGTACTCCAGTGTTACTAGGATCTGTGACAATTGGTAATGGACACTCACGTTTAAAATGTCCCAATTGTTTACAATTAAAGCACCTCAATTTTGACTTATCAAATCCTAGTTTTGAGGTTGATGATTGACCACCAAAATTCTTTCTTCCTGTTCTTTCCATGAATCTCCGAGCTCTTAAAGTTAACATTGCCATTTGCCATTGAATGTCAGTTTCTTCTAAATCATCAGGATCAACCTGATACATATCCTCCATAGTCATTCTCTTACCTTTCAATTCACCAGCAACAAGAGCTTCATAGCTCTGAACAAACATTCCAAAAAGAGCCATTGTTTCAGATGGAATTGTATTTTCAGCATTCACCTTAGAATTTCCCAATTCTTTTCCAACATGATTACTACCACTTGAGAAATTACTTGTATTGCTCCCTCCTTGAATTGGATTTTGAATGTGAGAGTTTGCAGCGGATGACAACAAAGAAGCATTTTGAGAAAAACCAGGTGTGGGCATCATAGTTTGGTTAAATTCTCTTCTTTTCATATCCGACTCAAAAGATTTCAACTTGTTAATGATATCCATCAACTTATAATCTGTAAAACCTCTTTCTTGTTTGAGCATCCTCACTTGAAGACTCCACTGTGGTGGAAGAGAATCGAGAAGCCTGTTAACTTGTTCACTGTTGGAGAGTCTTTCATCATACTTCTTCAGAGTGCTTGAGACAGTTAAGAAACGATTTGTAAGATCTGTCAAACTTTCATTCTTGTATCCTACAAACGAATTGAACTCCTTTTCAGCTTGAATACTCTTGTCTTTCACCAGATCTGCATTCCCATCAAAGAATTCACAGAGAGCATCATAAAGGGATTTAGCATTTTTATGCTTTGCAAAACGATTGTAGATGTCTGGGGCCAAGCAGAGAGTTAGAGCACCAAAAGCTTTTTGATCACGATCAATCAGTTTCAGATCTCTTTCAGTATAAGAAGATGGATCTTTGTTCTGAGAAACGACATCACCAACCGTAACCGTAGGTATATGAGGACCTGAAATAATCGATTCCCATTGATTATGATCTGTGTAGAAAAAGAAAGCTTTGAGACATCTCTTCCAATCTTCAAAATTATCTCCATTAATGAGTCTTGGAGGTCTATTAGGAGCAACACTTTCAAGATCCGCAAGTGTAAGAGTAGTTAATTTCGACATGATAGTTTCGGCAAAAAGATTGATAATTTCGCTGACAAATTCGCTAACAAATTCGCTGAAATAGGTGACTTGACTAACAGTTTCGCTGAAACAATACTATCGCAGACACTATCACAAACACAGACACTTTCGCTTGCAATTTCAGCAGCACTTTCGCTTGAATCAGAGACAACAATTGCTTAGTTTCGCTGCTAATTTGCAGGAAACAAGCTTGAACTTTCGTTCAGAAATAGATTCGGCAGCACTTTCGCTTGATAATTGGTTAAAAACACTACTGAACTTTCGTTCAAGGAGATACTTTCGCTGAAACTCTAGAAAACAACTTCTGATCCAAAATAACTCATAATTTCGCTGAATGAAGATGACAGTTTCGCAGTATGAACAGTAATTTCGCTGGTCGATCTCAAAACCCTTTTTCACCTCAAAATCAATCTGAAATCATCCAAAACTCAATGAATTTGAGATCTGATGATTGTAGAATCTTCCTCAATCAAGAACAAGCATAATTCAAACAATTTCCATCCCAAAAACAGCTGATAATCGAATGAAAATTGATTGAAACTAGATATTGACCAAAACCACAAAAACTCAACAAATCAAGAGCACTAAGGCTCTGATACCATATTGTTGGTCCATGTGATCGATGAACAGTACAATTGATAGGATAATTTGATCAATATCAAATACACAAACCAAATAACAACAATTGAGAAGTGAATATGATGAATCAAGACATAATTGATATTCAAATGAACAAACTCACTCAATAACAATAAGCACAATTGTATTTCAATGAAGTAACTGCTTGAAAATGATAGTTTGCAACAGAATTCCACGATTAGGGTTTTGCAAACTTATCATACAAAGTGAAATGACAATAGTATATATAGCAGTCATAGTTTCGCTGACAGTTTCGCTATCAGCGAAACTGTCATGCCGAAACTATAGTTTCGCCCGACAGAACACAAGTTCGCCGGTAAACCAAAACAGCAAACTGTGAGCGAAACTATAGATTCGCTCACAGTTTCGCTGGACTGCCAAAACAGCTAATTACTAACAAAATACAAAATGAAACTAACAAAAGTCCTATTACAATGTAAAGTAAACATCTATACTAAAGTGAGTCCAACCTAACATGATCTTCAGGTGTGGTATATCTCTGAACATCAACATTACACCACACTTCTACTAAACCCGTTGAGTTGTTGTAAACTCTCTTGTTCGGTATGTTGTATCCTAGGAAGATCCCTTCATCAGCTTTCCGCTGAATTTCCCTTCTTGAGTCTTCTTCAGGAGAGTGCACAGCGCGCCAAACGGTTCGAGATACTCCAGATTTGGTTTACGTCGTTGTAGTAGCTCGTAACATGTCTTTCCATGGCGCTTGACTACCAGAACTCGATTCAATGTATAACATGCATTTGCCACTGCCTCATTCCAGAATTGGATAGGCAGTTTCGAGTCTGCCAGCATTGTGCGTGCTGTCTCTATCAAGCTTCTATTCTTTCTCTCAGCAACACCATTCATCTGAGGCGTGTAGGCAGAAGTGAATTGGTGCACAATTCCCTTTTCCTTGCAGTAAGCCTCCATCCATTGATTCTTGAATTCAGTCCCATTGTCTGAGCGTACTTGTCTCACCTTCAGCTTGTAGAGAGATTCCAGTGTGGTTACTAACTCCTTGAATGACTCAAATGTTTCTAATTTGGACTTCAGAAACATTACCCAAGAGAATCTTGAGTATTCATCAGTAACCACAAAACAGTACAAGTCATCTGCAATGCTCTTTGTACTAACTGGACCAAACAGATCCATGTGAAGAAGTTCAAGAGGAAGCTTGATAGAATGAACTTTCTTTTCCTTATGAGACTTCTTCGTCTGTTTGCCTTTCTTGCACGCTACACAGAAATCCGGAAGTTGGAAATTTTTGACGTTAACTCCTCTCACAAGATCCTTCTGGATCAAGTGATTCATCTTCCGTTGATTAATGTGTCCCATTCTCCTATGCCAGGAGATGGAGTCCTTCTCAGTAGCTTTTGATAGAAAGCACTGAACTTCATGATCCGTTGTAGAAGCTGTTGAGAGATCCAAAACATACAGGTCTTTATATCTTGAAGCTGTCATCAAAACTTGGTCCTCCGGAATCACATAGTCTTTCTTTAGGACGTAACACTTCTTGTTATCGAATATGACTTTAAATCCTTTGTCACATATTTGGGAAACAGAAAGTAAGTTGTTTTGAAGTTATTGAACGTAGTTCACCTTATCAAACTTAACTTTCTGATTTCCAACCTCTCCCTGAGCTGTGATATAGCCTCCTTTGTTACCAGCAAATGAAACGTGCCCTCCTTTTATTTGTTTGACGTTTGATAAAAGAGCCCTGTTTCCTGTCATGTGCCTGGATGCTTCGCTGTCTACAATCCACGTGTTAGTTTCAGCACTGTAGCGAACACCCTGCACATACAATGTAAAACATTAGTTTAGGTTAGGAACCCAAGCCTTTACTGGCTTGGGTTTCCCAGAGGCATCACACATCATGAATTCAACCCATTGACCCTTAGAAGGTGAGGGTAGCTCAGGTGCCTTCTTGTCATCATTATCAGACACAGAGGATGACTTTTCTTTCCATATGCCAGATTTGTGCAAGGCCTGTTTGTGATAAACAGTCGACTGGCTAATGGGTTGAACTTTGGGTTCACTAGTTCTTCTAGGTGGAGTTAAAGAACTCCTCTTAGAAGACCTAGGCTTTGAATCCTGAAGCTCAATTTTCTTCCTAGGTGTCTGATAGTAAGGACAAAAGGAAGCAATGTGTCCACACTCTCCACAGTTGTAGCATGACCTGCTATCAACTTTATGATTAAACTTTCGTTATGGAGATGTGTGTGACACCCTAGTGACATCACTTAGTTTGGGTTTTGACTCTGTTTCTTTTGATGTTTTCTCTTGTTTGACAAAATTAATTGTTTTAACACTTTTAACATCTTTTCCTTTTTGGTTAACTGGATTTTGACATGAGACTTGTGAAAGATTAACATTAACAGTCTTTTTAGGTTCAGATTTGACTTTGTTTGACCCTGACTTTATACTAACCTTTTCAAATTCTTTTTCCAGTTTAACACAAGCATTTTACCCTTTGCCTTTGAAGTGGCCTCCTTTTGTTTTGTTCCAGATTCAATTGAAGAACATGTGGAATCTGGATCACTAACAAGAGGAGTAGACACCACATGATCCTTGATGGGATTGTTATTTATTGGTCTACTCTTAGTGTTCATCAAGGTCTCAGGTGGTGGTGGAACCACTTTATAACCCAGACCCTCCCCGTTGTTACGTTCTCTCACTAAGTGTTGGACAATATGTGATGAACTTGTCCAACTGTGCAGTTTTTGCTTTAAAGAGTTGACTTCTACTTCTAAAACTGCCTTTTGCTTCTTAGTGTCTTCTAGGGAGTTAAGAGAGTACCTTAAGTCATTAGCTTGGTTAAATGCTACTACTTCAGTTTCCCTAAGCTGTTTAGTCAAAAGGTCTATCTTTTCTTTGTAACTATGCTCATTTTGTTTTAAAACTCTATTAGCCTCAGTGCACAATTGCATATCCTTTACTAAGTTATCATTATGATCTAATAACCTAGCAAAATTCTGATCTATGCTATCTCTAAATGTATTACTATCAGAACAAGCATGATTTTGAAACAGTAGGTCAGTGGTACTTACCTGAGAAGATTCTGATGAATTAGCCATCAATGCAGCATCAGATGTCTCTGGTTCTGGTGATTCTGTCTTTGCTGTGGACGTCCCTTCTTCAGGCTTGTAGCTGACCTCAGTTGCAGTTGTCTCTTCACTATTTGACATCGCTATCTCAACTGCAATATCTCCTTCAATCGCGGAATCATCATCTAAGTCTTCCACGCTTGCAATATTGGATTCCCCTGGAGAGACAAACCGAAAGCTCCAGTCCTGTCCTTCATCATCATGGGCAGTCAAGGCTTTTGGATCCTTGCTTGATGAAGTAGAACGTCTAGCTTGCTTGTCTTGACGAGTGAAGGACGAGAATGGGTTCCCGTTCCCAGTCTTCTTTGGCTTCACACATTCTCTTTTAAAGTGCCCCTTTTCTCCACAATTGAAGCAGGTCACCTTGCTCTTGTCAAAGCCAAATGTAGTGTCCTTAGTAGCAACCAAGTTTTGTCCGGTCTTTTTCACAAACTTCTTCGCCCTCCGGACAGCACTTGCTAAGGCCCACATAATATCCATCCTCTCTAGCTCAGTCTCATCTACCTGCTCGTAGTCCTCATCTGCCAGATGGCAGTTTCCAATTTTTCCATCAATAAGTCCATCATAAGAATGGACCACTGTTGCCAAGAGATCCATGTGCTCTCGAGCTACTTCTACTGTCACGTTTCCGAGGTTCTCGGTCTTCAGTCTAGTAGCGTTTGCTTCAGATCCAATGTAATGGGTACTAGAAGACCCTGACGTTTTTGATCCTGAAGGAGAAGCTTGTGAGGGACCAGATGAGCTTGACACAAATGCAGTCTGAAGAGGTGCTCCAGACGTCTTAACTTGAGGAGTGGCATTGTACAAAGCTGGATTCTGAGTGTATGAGGACTTCTGAGCTCGATACTTCATCCTAAGTGCTTCTTCTCGCAGCTTTAGAATGAAATCATTGATATCTAACTTTACCAACATTTCATTCTGTCTCAGATTTGACACAAAAGAAGCCCATTTTTCTAGCAATCCGTCTGCAAAATTTGACACTTTATCTTCCATGGTAGTAGCAACACCATGTGTATGCAGTTCGCTCATCAAATGGTAGAATCTATCAATGACATCGTCTAAACTCTCCTTTCCCATCGATGAGAAGTTGTCAAATTCTTTCTTTAACTCCTTAGCTTTAATTGCCTTCAGCGAAGCATTCCCGTCATATCTCTTTTCCAGCTCATCCCACAATTTCTTGGCTTGCTTATTCTCCGAGTACTGGTGGAAAATATCCTTAGGAATAGACTGTGTTAGCAATGCATAGACTCTCTTTTCTGCATTATACTTAACTTTCTGAGCGTCAGTCATTCCTCCTAAAGTAAGCTTCACCCCATCAGCTCCCACCGGCATACTGTAACTTGTCTCAATAGCTTCCAACATATTTGGATCCACTCCATTGAGGTAGATCTCAAAACATTGTTTCTAGTGGGGAAACTCATCTAACGTTAAGAGCTTTGGGGGTTTATTATGATTCCCCACCTCACTCTCAAGTAACAGTAAGTTCTGGATCCGTGAGTCCTTCTAGGCTGTAAACGCTGACATCTGATCTTCCATCTCGATTAACTTTAAGTCTCCTAAAACAATCTGTCAACTGGTGCGACTGGAGTGATGCGAATGGGCTATCCGTGCGAATGAACTATGCGACTGGTTCAATCGTGTGGCTGAACTGAGCGATTGGTCCAGTCGTGCGAATGAAACTGATGCGTATGAACACTGCGAACGGTAGGCTTAGTCGTACGAATGAAGATGCGACTCAGTCCAATCGTGCGTCTGGAGGATGCGAATGAAGTCCAGTCGTGCGATTGGGTCAATCGTGCGACTGAAGCTGCTGTTTTGCGAAAATTTCTAGGTTAAACGTGTTTTGACCGTAAAAATCCGAATTTTCACCAACCCTAATCGCCTAATGCCGTAGAAACCAAAACTTGATGAGCAGGGGACGTCCAAGAAAACTTTTGACACAAAAAGATTGCGTTTTTGGTGTAAAAACACAAACTTTGTATCAAAATTGATTGAATCACACGTAATCAAGAGCCAAAGCTCTGATACCACTTGTTAGGATCTGGTATTTGAACAAAACACCAACTGATCAACGTGTAAACCAAACCAAATAGTGCGGAATCCTTTTTGATTGGCGATCCAATCAGTGAGAACGCACGTAGAATCAATAAAGTATTGAATCAAACGTTAAGAATCGATTAGGAATCGATCTACAGCGTTCTATGAACTTGGAGTATGAACTTGGAGGCTTCTGGACGGCTAGGGTACGTCTGGAGTCGAAATAGAATGAATGCTTACGTTTTTCCACGAATTGGGTGGTATTTATAGGTTAGTGTTGTTCATTCGGGCGACTGAACCATTAGTATGGTTTAGTCGTGCGATTGAACCATGCGGTTGATCCATCCGCACGACTGAGTGTTCAGTCGTGCGACTGAGCCAATCTCATGTTACAATCATACGATTGATCCAGTCTCCTGGTTCAGTCGTGCGACTGAGTCATTCGCCTGAAGTTATTCATGCGTATGGTCCGTTCGCAGGGGCCATTCGCATGAGAACTTCATTTTGTTAAGTTTGAATGTATTCGTTAATATAACATTATGTGTATCAATTCAAACAATCACAAACCTATTTAACCAATTCAACATCAACTCATTAATGAAATATTAAACATTATAAATCACAAACAACCATTTTCATTTCATTAATATTCCAAACATTACATCAGTGTAAGACAAACAAGACCTATTACGTTCATATCATGATCTAGGTACATATGTATCAACAGAAGAAAAAGAAATAAAGTCCGAAGCCGAGGGACCAAACCCGCCAACGAGAGAAACTTCGATGCACGGGAGTATAAAAGGGGGAAAACACCCCCATTCTTCCCATTTTCAGCCAAGAGAGGAGAGGAGAAGAGAAGGAGAAAAAGAGGAGAAAAGTTGGTTCGGGTGGATTCGAGCGTGGAAATCGTCGTGGAGCGACTCAAATCAAAGCTCTACTCGTCGGGATCGTTAAGGTGAGTTCTAGGACCCCTCTTTTACATGTTTACATCTGATTTTGGGGCTGGAACACATCTGAAAACCTACTTTCGAGTTTTTGGGTAAAGACCCGTTTTTATGCATGTATGTATGTGTATGATGCGTTTGAGGCTTGATTTCTTGCTTGGTTATGCTTAAATGAGGTCGTGATATGTTTCCCTAAGGTTTAGAATGGTTGATTTGAGCTTAAAAGAGGTTTGGAAGAGGTTGGAGGCCGAAAACCCGCGGCTGCAGTCGGGTTGAACAGCATTCTGCATCAGCTAGGGCTGGGCGACCGACTGGAGGGCGATTGGAGGCCACTCGGCCGATTGGAGTGCGACTGAGGTCCATGCGCACGCTTTCCATGCGATTGAGGTCCATACGCACGATGGTCATGCGACTGAAGTTCATGTGCTGGGGAGTCATGCGATTGAAAGATTGTACGACTGAGGTCCATTCGCATGAAGGTTATGCGACTGAAGTCCATGCGCCTGGAGGCCATGCGACTGAGGTTCATTCTCACGAAGGGTATGCGACTGAAGCCCATACGCCTGAAGTCATGCGACTGAAGGCCATACGCATGAAAGCTATGCGACTGAGAGTCCATACGCATAGATGTCCATTCGCCCATAGTCCATTCGCATAGGGTCCGTTCGCATAGATGCCCATTCGCCTAAGTGTTCAGTCGCCCTGAAGGCCATGCGACTGGAGGGTGTCCATACGCCCGAATAGGGTTTATGCGCACAGGAGTTTTGAGGGACTTTGATAGATGATGGTCGAGATGGAATTCCTCGATGATGTGATGGGCATGGACGGTATAAGGTGACGCATGATGATGAGCTAATGATGATGATGATGATGATGTTGATGATGATGATATGTATGACGTTATGTGTGATAAAAGGCATGGCGGTGCGTGTGATGTGTAGCATGTATGATGTGCGTGATGTGATGTATGATTGATGCGTATGTATGATGATGCTGTATGTTTATGTTTATGTTCCTTATTATGTATGTTTATCTTTCTATGGCTTTGCGTTGAATGTTAATGAATGAAATAAAAGTATTATGTAACGTAAAGTGAAAGATAAGGAAAAGTGGAACGTAATGAATAAATGCATGCATTAATGAATGAATGAATGAACGAATGAAAGGCTTGCAAGCATATGTATGAGGTGAGCGACTCTGTGTCGCAACAGACTCGAAAGAGGACCTTGTTGCATACTCCGGTACTGTGCCAGTCTTTGGACATGAGTCGGGGGTTTGTGAGCAGGCCCCGGTATAGTATCAGTATTCGGACATGAGTCGGGAGTATTGCATATGATGAAAGTGACGGATGATGAGATCCGTGTCGCGTATCCCGGTACTGTGTCAGTCTTCGGACATGAGTCGGGGGTTTGTTTATCAGGCCACGGCACAGTATCAGTCTTCGGACATGAGTCCGGGATATTGCATGAGACGAGATAATGAGGTGAGTGACTTTGTGTTGCAACAGACTCGGATAGAGTTCAAGCCCTGTGATTGACTCATATGGGATCTTTGTCGCGTATCCCGGTGTTGTGTCAGTCTTCGGACATGAGTCGGGGGCTTGTGAGCAGGTCCCGGCACAGCATCAGCTTTCGAGCATGAGTCGGGGATACTGCATGAGACAAGATTCGAGTAATAAAGAGTAATGAGCAAAGAGATGAATGAAAGAATGAATGTATGAAATGAACGTTAACGAAATATCCTAATAATATACGAAATGGGATCCTTGTCATTCGTCCTCAGTAATCGTGGCTGAGTGCCATGAAGAGGGTAAAGCCTGACAGGATCTAGAAAGAAGTGAAAGATAATGATGTATGATAAAGGATGAATGTAACGAACATAATGATGAAGATAAAAATGATATTATCTGTATGTACGTATGATGTGTGAACGCATGTATGTAACGAATGTTTTTATAAAGAAAGTAAAGAACGGTTTTATGAAAGAAAAGTAAGGTTTATTATAAAGCTAGAACTCACTCAGCAACGCTGACTTTGATATGTTTCCAGTTGGCAAGTATGTTGCTGAGGATGGCACGGAGCGGCTACACAGTGTATTTTGGATGGCATCTTTATGTTTAATGCTTTTGTGATAAATGTAAAATGATATTGTTAAAGGAACGATTGTACTATTGTGCAAAACTATTTTGATGGAATGAAATTGTGTTTTTTTATGAAAGGAAAAATGTAATTATATGTTTTAAGTGCGATGAATGACCAACTGTAAGCGTCCTGGGAACGGGGCCTTACAACACGCAGCCCCTCTCCTTCATGAACCGCCACTGACCGCCACCAGGCAGCCTCTTGGTCGGCCGAAATTTCCCACAAGAAATAGCCCAAATCATCCAACTCGCCGATCTTGACTAGATTCCGTCGTGCAATCACAATAGTAACCTTAAATCACCACCACTAGCCCTTGCCACCATGCGCCATTATCATCTTCTGCCCTCGGTCGCCACTGCCGCCACCGACAGCCCTAGAGCTGCCGTGAAACTTGCCAGAGAACGACTCCGAACCACAAAAATCTCGAGGATCTTGCTCAGAATTCTACATGCAACCACTAGAACAACATCAAACGACTTTAGTTCACCTCAAACAGCAGCAACCACCACCAACAATCATCGGTCCTTACCTCCGCCCAGCACTGCCGCGGCCGGCAGCCACCAAGTGGCCGAAACCCTAGCCGTTGTCATTTTCAATTGCCCATAACTTTCAAACCGCTAAGAGTTAGCGAGTATAGCTACCACCATTGGAAAGATCTCTTCGAGAGGAAGAAGACCATGTGCGGCACCCGCCGCCACTCGTTGTAAGGCCCCGTTCCCGGGACGCTTACAGTTGGATTCTCATCGCACATAAAACATATAATTACATTTTTCCTTTCATAAATCGTTGCAGCGGAAACATTAAAAACAACATTTTCATTTCATCAAAATACTTTTGCAAAATATTACAACCGTCATTAAACAATTTCATTACAAAAGCATTATAATGTTGGATGCCCTCCAAAATAAGTTGAGTAGTCGCCCCGTGCCATCCTCAGCAACATACCTGCCAACTGGAAACATATCAAAGTCAGCGTTGCTGAGTGAGTTCTAGTTTTATGTTAACTTCGTAAGCGATCACACAACATACATACACATAGATAATATAATTATTATCTTCATCATTACATTCGTACTTTAACTTTGCTCGTACATACGTTCTTACTTTCATTCATTCGTTCATTAATACATCTTTTCTTTCCTTTGAAACCATGAACTTTACCCTTCATGCTCATGGTACTGGACCTAGGCCTATCATAGTCCTTCTATAACGGTGCATAACACCTGATGGTCACAGTACCTAAGGTAAGGTTCCAGATCATTACATCTGTTACATTCTTAATTCATTAATTATCGCACGGTACATTATCATTCGCTTCATTTGTTATAACATCTTTTCTTACGTTCGCTCATTTCATACATTTCGCACTTTCGCATCATCGTACCCGAAGTGCACATCGCACGGATCGCACGCATAAGGAAGCCAGAATGGCACGCTATCTCATGGGTTAGCCAAGATAGCATGCTACATAAACCACATGAGTTAGCCAAAATCGCACGCTACCCTTATGCTTTCCATCGCACATATCGCACAAATCGCACCATCGCATCATCGTACCCGAAGTACTTATCGCACGGATCGCACACATAAGGAAGCCAGAATCGCACGCTATCTCATGGGTTAGCCAAGAACGCACGCTACATAAACCATATGATTTAGCCAAAATCATACGCTACCCTTATGCTTTCCATCTCACATATAGCACAAATCGCACCATCGCATCATCGTACCCGAAGTACTTATCGCACGGATCGCACGCATAAGGAAGCCAGAATCGCACACTATCTCATGGGTTAGCCAAGATCGCACGCTACATAAACCACATGAGTTAGCCAAAATCGCACGCTACCCTTATGCTTTCCATCGCACATATCGCACAAATCGCACCATCGCATCATCGTACCCGAAGTACTTATCGCACGGATCGCACGCATAAGGAATCCAGAATCGCACGCTATCTCATGGGTTAGCTAAGATCGTACGCTACATAAACCACATGAGTTAGCCAAAATCGCACGCTACCCTTATGCTTTCCATCGCACATATCGCACAAATCACACCATCGCATCATCGTACCCGAAGTACTTATCGCACGAATCGCACACATAAGTAAGCCAGAATCGCACGCTATCTCATGGGCTACCCAAGATCGCACATTACAAAAACCACATGAGTTAGCCAAAATCGTACGCAACCCTTATGCTTTCCATCGCACATATCGCACAAATCGCACCATCGCATCATCGTACCCGAAGTACTTATCGCACGGATCGCACGCATAAGGAAGCCAGAATCGCACGCTATCTCATGGGTTAGCCAAGATCGCACGCTACATAAACCACATGTGTTAGCCAAAATCGCATGCTACCCTTATGCTTTCCATCACACATATCGCACAAATCGCACCATCGCATCATCGTACCGAAGTACTTATCGCACGGATCGCACGCATAAGGAAGCCAGAATCGCACGCTATCTCATGGGTTAGCCAAGATCACACGCTACATAAACCACATGATTTAGCCAATATCGCATGCTACCCTTATGCTTTCCATCGCACATATCGCACAAATCGCACCAACGGAGTGGTCACCAAGACCGACTCCCTCTGTGTGTGTGAGAACTCTCGGGGTTTAGCCAGAATTGCACGTCGTCTCATGGGTTAGCCAAGATCGCACACTATAATACACACAGTTGAGCTAACAACTCTCAATGAGTCGTGAACCTCCTTCCTCTTTCGCAAGCCATCCTTACTCTCATTTGTTCGTTCATGCTTGCATTCATTCATTACGTTCCTCTTTTCATTATCTTCCACTTTACATTACATAATACTTTCATTACATGCATTAACATACATCGCACAACCACGGGAAGATAATCATAAATAAAAATAAGGAACATAATAACATATAACATCATCACACACGACAACATCATACATACATAACATACATCATGCACAATCACACGACACCAAATATCACACGAATCACGCGCATCGCATCACACATAACTATAAGGCATCACTTCAGCATGCATCACATCATCATCATCATCAGCTCATCATCATCATCAGCTCATCATCATAAATCATTAACATCACACACGTGCCCGACATAACGTCTATGACCTCGAAAGTCAACTTACACAAGCCTACGGGAACCTCCCGAGTCAAAACCCATATCTGCACTTTCCCTTGAAGGTCATAAGGTAAACCGTTGTTCTTTCGAGTGTATGAACCCTACTTGGGCGTATGGACACCCTCTAGTCGCATGGCCTTCCGGGCGTATGAACCCTACTTGGGCGTATGGACACCCTCCAATCGCATGGCCTTCCGGGCGAATGGACATCAAGCGAAAGGACTCTATGCGAATGGACCTATGGGCGAATGGACATCCATGCGTATGGACTTTCAGTCGCATAGCTTCTATGGGTATGGCCTTCAGTCCCATGACTTCAGGCGTATGGGCTTCAATCGCATAATCTTCGTGCGAATGAACCTCAGCCGCATGGCCTCCAAGCGCATGGACTTAAGTCGCATAACCTTCGTGCGAATGAACCTCAGTCGCATGGCCTCCAGGCGCATGGACTTCAGTCGTATAACCTTCGTGCGAATGAACCTCAGTCGCACACTCCTTCAATCGCATGCCTTACAGGCACATGAACTTCAGTCGCATGACCCTCATGCGTATGGACCTCAGTCGCATGGAAATCATGAGCATGGACCTCAGTCGCACGCCAATCGGCCGTATGGCCTCCAATCTCACTCCAGTCGGTCGCCTAGCCCTAGCTGATGCAGAATGCAGTTCATCCCGTTTGCAGCCGACGGTTTTCGGCCTCCAACCTCCTCCAAACCTCTTTTAAGCTCAAATCGACCATTCTAAACCTTAGGGAAACATACCACAACCTCATTCAAGCATAAACAAGTAAGAAATCAAGTCCCAAACGCATCAAACACATACACACATGCATAAAAGCGGGTTTTCACCCAAAACTCGAAAAAAGGGTTTTCAGATGTTTTCCAGCCCCAAAATCAGTTCAAAACGTGTAAAAGAGGGGTCCTAGAACTCACACAAACGTTCCCGTCGAGTAGAGCTTCGATTTGACCCGCTACACGATGATTTCCAGGCTCGAATCCACCCGAACCAAGCTTTTCTACTCTTTTTCTCCTTCTCTTCTCCTCTCCTCTATTCTTGGCTGAAAATGAGAAGGATGAAGTGTATTCCCCCTTTTATACTCCCATTCATCAAAGTTTCTCTCGTTGGCGAGTTTGGTCCCTCAACTTTGGACTTTATTTCTTTTTCTTCTTTCGTCGGTTTCAAAGAAAATTTTCGGGCGTTACAAGTCCACCCCCCTTATATAGGTTTCGTCCCCGAAACCTGTTATTCCTTAAACCGTCGCGAGCAATTCTACCTCATCTCTTTTCAGTCTCCCACCTAGAGTTCAATCGGCTTACGTCGTTTTTCCACACATGACTTCTTGTCTATCTCTAGCTACCTTGATCAATGCTTTGATCCTTTCGAGCTTCTCAGTCGTGGCCTCAATCACCTCAATACTTCCCATGCGGCATTTGGTGCTCGGCCTTCACTTGTAAACAAGTAAGGCATTTACTCTCGTACTCCACCATATCACGCTTCATGCACTTTCCCGCCACTGCCATCGAAATCACCTTCGGAATCGTCGTGACGCAATCACCTAAAACCATCACCTTGATCCCGTCCAGCGCTGTCAACCGTATCATCGTTTCGACACACAATGTTCGCTCCGTAGTTCGCCAAACAATCCACCCCTAGGACTACATCGAAGGGCGTATCAGGCAATTTAGCACAGAAAGTAGTAGGAATAAAACTTTTACTAGCGCCAGTATTGAATAATACAAAGGCTAAGGATCTATTTACTAGGAACATACCTGACACAACATCGAAGTCCGTCCTAGCTTCCTCCGATCTTCTTCACTCCCGAACCTTCCGCCCTTGGGTTCTTACAGTCCCTGCTCATGTGGCCAATTTCTCCATAATTGTAACATCTCACAGTCCCACATTCTCTAGCCACATGACCAGGCTTCCTACACTTGAAGCAAGTGTTTGGTCCCCTTTTGCATTCCCCCGAATGCTTCATCCCGCATTTACCATATCTATCCGACTCCGCACCAGGCGTGACCACACGACGGTCATCCCCCCGTGCATGCTTATTATTCGTCGGGCCATCGTTGCGTTTCAGAGAAAACCAACACCACCATCGTGATCAGAATCGGAATTAGTGGGGGTAGGTCGAGTCCTTGCCGAAAATTGCTGCTCGCCGCCGCGGCTCCGCCGTGGAGCCTCGTGCTCCTGCGGTTGCGGCTGCTACAGCCCTTGGGAGCATTTTTTTCTTGTTTTAGGGTTTTGAAATGAAGGAAAAGAGGGAAAAGTTGTTAAATACCTAGGGTTTTTAGGTGGGTTTTTTTTTTAAAAAATCGCGTATAAGCACCGCGATCTTCGTTATCGCGTATCAAACGGTCTTTTGGATAAAAATCTCGTTAGAAGACCTATAATAGATATATCAAATTACTTATGCTTGAAATAAATCAATTCGGTATATTTATCATGAAATCCTCGGGTTTGACCTAATCTCAAGGCCGGTACACGCCGCGGTCGCGCCTCGAGACGCATTCGCTCTGGGTAACATCTCACTTTCATATTTAGAATATTATAATAGATATGATAATAGGATAAATATTTACGATGTTATAGGGCTCGGTTGACGTATCCGATGTCAGTTATATGTTGGTGTAACCCGTATTCGCGTTTCTCCCATGGTTCTCATTTGATTATACACGTTTGATGTAGGATCTTTTAGGAAGCATATATATATATATATATATATATATATATATCATGATTAACAATGATTTCGGTAGGATATCAAGCCATGCCAGGGAAATTCTGATGGAACTTAGATGTTAGTACGCGTTAGATTACCGAACTTACCCGGTATGGATTTTGAATCTGTTTTTAGTTTGGATTCTTCTATATATGTTTTGAATCTCATAACGATTCATTGTTTTAAGACCACTTATTTATATAGTTGGTAAATGGGTATTGGGCGTTGAATGGGCCCGAATTATTAGTTTCTTATCTAAGTTTTCTTTAATGAGCCCAATTCAATTCGGGCATTTATTCGGCCCTATTATACTTTAAGGTTTCTTATTGGGCTGATATTTGGGGTGTTACAAATACCAAAACAACAAAATAAAACAAAAAAAAATACAAAACCCCACTCCACTCTACCAACCCCAATCTTCCATCACCTCCACCACTCTTTCTGACTGCCACCTCCATGGCTGCCACATCCACCACCACCACGACACCACCATAATTACGTGTTGCTTTGCATCCTACTCAATACCATCATCAACATCCCCCGTTTAACCATCTAACCATCAGATCTCTTACCACCACCGCCACCACCACCCACTACCCACCATTGTCGCCACCATTCTCAATAGGACCATCATCATCCTCGTTCAAGACCCCCACCCAACCAATCTCTCTCTCTCTCTCTCTCTCTCTCTCTCTCTCTATCTTTCCCACACACATAACCCTCAAACCACCACCATGTAGCTCTCCCCTCTGATTTTGGGGTTTCATCAAAATACATCCAAGAACCCTTAAAGCCACCAAGCCACAGAAATCATCATCGTTCATATTCACAACCATTACCCTTCTCTGTCATCGTCGATCAAACAAAACAAAACCAAAGCCACCGTTGTCACTAGAAAGGATGACCAGAGGTGGCGGTCGATGTGTTTTGGCGTGTAAGGCCCCATTCCCGGGACGCTTACAGTTGGTCATTCATCGCACATAAAACATATAATTGCATGTATAGTTCATAAAAATATTGCAGCGGAAACATTCAAAAATGACATCTCATTTCATTATAAACACTTTTGCCCAATAATACATCATTATCCGATTACAAAATATATGTTTGCATTATAACACAAAAGCTTTATATATGGATGCCATCCCAAAAAAGCTGAGTAGCCTCGCGGTGCCATCCTCAGCAAACATTACCTGCCAACTGGAAAACATATAAAAAGTCAGCGTTGCTGAGTGAGTTCTAGTTTTATTATAAAACATACTTTACTTCCATATAAAACCATTCGTTACTTTTGCATGATCACACATCATACGTACGCATAGATAATATCATTATCATCTTCTTCATTCATTCATTCGTTCATTCCATATAACTTTACTTGCGCATCGGACATCATCCGTACCAATACCATGTGCTACACCCCGATCAGTCTTAGCTACTGGGCCGAAGTCAATAAATGAACAGCTAAACGTATGCCACAGTACTAGGGGTAAGCGGTAGAGATTCTACATTAATGGTCAATCACAAAGAAGGACCCGTTATTCGATGCATGCAAGACGTTTCATTTCTTTCCACTTTACGTTACATAATACTTCATTTCATTCATTATAATAACACGTAAAGCCATAGGAAAGATAAACATACATGATACTAAGGAATATTAACATGCACCAACATCACATCATACAGGGCAACATCATACATACATAACATGCATCATGCATAAACATGCAACATCATCATCACTATGCCCTACATGCTTTCTAAGGCCATAACAGTTATCTTTCATGCTCTTACGGGAACCTTTACGTCAAAACTTACATCTGCATTTTCCCCCGAAAGCCAGAAGTCTAACTACACTTCCCTTTGGGTGCAACAGCCCTATTCGTGCGTATAGGCACCCTTCAGTCGCATGGCCTTCATGCGACTGAACATCATGCGATTGGACTCATGCGGATGAACATCTATGCGAATGGATATCCAGACGTGCGTATGGACCTCATGCGGATGGGACTAATGCGAATGAGCACCTATGCGACTGACCTCTTGCGAATGAACTCATGCGACTAAGCACTTATGCGACTGGACCCTCAGTCGTATGACTCCCCATGCGACTGGACTCCCAGTCGTGCGAATGAAACCTTAGTCGTGCGATTGAACCCTCAATCGTGCCAATGAATCCCAATCATGCGAATGACCCTCAATCGCTTCTCAATCGGCCGTATGGCCTCCATTCTGTCGCCTAGCCCTAGCTGATGCAGAATGGAGTTCATCCCGAACCCAATCTGCCATTTTCGGCCTCCAAGCTCATCCAAACCCATTCTAAGCCTAAATTAACCATCCTAGACCTTAGGAATGCATACCAGAACACCATACAAGCACACACAAGCCCGGAAACATACATGAAACGCATCACACACATCACACCCAAATGGGTCAAACACATACACACACAAAAACGGGTTTTTAATGTTCTCCAGCCCCAAAATCGGTTGAAAACAAGTAAAAGTGGGGTCCTAGAACTCACACAAACGAGCACGACAAGGGCTTCGATTTGGCTTACTACACAACGAGTTTGGCCACCCGAATCACCCGAACCGACCCTTTTCCTCTCTTCTTCTTCTTTCTCTCTTCTCCTCTCTATAGATGGCTGATTATTTGAGTGTGGGGGAGAGGGTAAGGGCTGCCCTCTCCCTTAAATACTCCCACTCACCCGTCTTTCTTTCGTTGGCAAGTTTGGTCCCTCGACTTTGGACTTTATTTCTTTTTCTTCCTTCGTCGGCTTCAAAATAATAAATTTTCCGGGTGTTACAAGTCCACCCCCCTTAAACAGGTTTCGTCCCCGAAACCTGTTATTCTTCGAACAAACGTGGATAATATTGTCTCATTTCTTCCTCAGTCTCCCACGTTGACTCGGATCCCTTTCTGTGCTTCCACTGTACATGCACAAGAGGAACCACTTTATTCCTCAGCCTTTTCTCTTTCCGATCGATGATTGCCACTGGTTGCTCCACATAATTGAGCCGTTCGTCTACTTCGATATCCTCCAGTGGAACAATCATATCTTCATCAGCTAAGCACTTCCTTAAATGAGATACATGGAATGTCGGGTGAATTCCACTTAACTCATCCGGTAATTCTAGTCTATAGGCCACCTCTCCTACTCGAGCAATGATTCGGAAAGGGCCTATATACCTTGGGCTCAATTTGCCCCGCTTTCGGAATCAAATGATGCCCTTCCAAGGTGAGACCTTCAACATAACCCGGTCACCCACCTGGAACTCAATCGGCCTGCGTCGTTTATCAGCATACGACTTCTGTCTATCTTTGGCTGCCTTCATGAAGGCTTTAATCTTCTCAAGCTTCTCAGTCGTAGCCTCGATTACCTCGACGCTCCCCAACTCCTTCTAACCAATATCACCCCAACAAACGGGTGTTCTGCATCTCCTACCGTATAGCATCTCATATGGAGGCATACCAATGCTGGCATGATAGCTGTTGTTGTATGAGAATTCGGCTAACGGTAGGTGGTCATCCCAACTTCCACCAAAGTCAATCACACATGCCCGAAGCATGTCTTCCAGTGTCTGAATGGTCCTTTCTGACTGACCATGAGTCTGGGGATGATAAGCCGTGCTAATATGTAACCTCGTCCCCATAGCGTCGTGGAATTTCTTCCAAAATTTAGATGTAAACCGAGTGTCGCGATCCGACACAATAGACACCGGCACACCATGACGAGTTACAATTTCCTTGATGAACAGAACAACCAACCTCTCAGATGAATATGTCTCGCGGATCGGTAGAAAGTGAGCACTCTTCGTCAAGCGATCAACTATCACCCATATGGCATCGTACCCTTTCGGGGTACGCGGCAGCTTTGTAATGAAATCCATAGTGATGTGCTCCCACTTCCATTCTGCTCTATCCAAAGGTTGGATCTTTCCATACGGCTTTTGATGCTCGGCCTTCACCTGTAAGCAAGTAAGCCACTTACTCACATACTCCACCACGTCGCGCTTCATACCCGGCCACCAATAATCTTTCTTCATATCATGGTACATTTTCGTGGCACCAGGATGAATGGAGTATTGAGTCTTGTGAGCTTCATCCATGATCTTCACCCGTAGATCCCCAAAACGAGGAATCCACACACGATTGAACCGGGTTCTAACACCGAGTGTGTTGTCACCCAATTCCGCGACCAGACCTTTCATTCTTTCTGAGTTAAGATGATCTTCTTTCAATGCCTTATCTTGAAACTGATATGCTTTCACCCGAATCGGCTCGGGCCTCTCTTTTCGGCTAAGGGCATCAGCCACCACATTAGCCTTGCCCGGATGGTAGTGGATCTCACAATCATAATCCTTTATAAGTTCCAACCACCGTCTCTGCCTCATGTTCAGATCCTTCTGCTCGAAGAAGTACTTCAGACTCTTGTGGTCAGTGAATATGGTGCACTTCGTCCCGTAAAGATAGTGCCTCCAAATCTTTAACGCAAAGACCACAGCTGCCAGCTCCAAGTCATGAGTAGGATAATTGACCTCATGAACCTTCAACTGTCGAGATGCATAGGCTATAACCTTTCCTCTTTGCATTAACACGCACCCCAACCCCGAGTAGGAAGCATCAGAATAAACCACCAGATCCTCACTTCAATCGGGTAAGGTCAGAACTAGAGCTTGAGTCAACCTCGCCTTCAGTTCCTCGAACGCCTTCTCTTGAGCTTGACCCCATACAAACTTCACATCTTTTCAGGTCAACTTAGTTAGTGGAGAAGAAATCTTAGAGAAGTCTTTGATAAATCTTCTATAGTAGCCTGCCAAACCCAAGAAACTACGAATCTCGGATGGCGTCTTTGGTGACTTCCATTGCATAACCGCCTCCACTTTCGCCGGGTCCACCATAATCCCGTCGGGATTCACCACGTGACCTAAGAACTGAACCTCGCGCAACCAAAACACGCACTTGGAGAATTTAGCATACAACTTCTCCCTTCTTAACGTCTCTAGAACCTCCCGAATGTGACCGACATGCTCTGCTTCGCTCCTCGAGTAAATCAGGATATCATCAATAAACACGATCACTGATTTATCCAACATCGGCCGACACACTCGATTCATCAGATCTATAAAAGCAGCTGGCGCATTGGTCAAACCAAAGGACATGACGAGGAGCTCGTAGTGACCATAGCGCGTACGGAAAGCTGTTTTAGGAATATCTTGCTCCTTCACCTTCAACTGATATTAACCAGATCGAAGATCTATCCTTGAAAACCAACTGGCACCCTGAAGCTGATCGAACACATCATCTATCCTCGGTAAGGGGTATCGGTTCTTAATCATCAACTTGTTCAGCTCACGGTAGTCAATACACATCCTCATACTACCGTCTTTCTTCTTCACAAACAATACCGGAACACCCCAATGAGAGATACTCGGTCTAATGAACCCCTTATCAAGCAGCTCTTGCAACTGCTCCATCAACTCTTTCATCTCGGTCGGAGCCAACCGATACGGTGCTTTGGCGACAGGTTGGGCACCCGGTATCAGATCAATCTGAAATTCAATCTCTCTGTCAGGTGGCACTCCTGATAAGTCTTCTGGGAACACGTCTGGAAAATCACATGCAACCGGTACATCAACTAGTTGTGGTGTTGGCGTATCCACATCTTTTACATAGGCCAAGTAGGCACTACATCCACGCCTCATACACTTTCCCGCCACCGCCATCGAGATCACCTTCGGAATCGTAGTAACCCGATCACCATAAACCGTCACTGAACTACCGTCAGGCGCCGACAACCGAATAATCTTCTTGCGACACACAATGTTCGCCTCGTAGTCCGCTAACCAATCCATCCCGAGAACCAAATCAAAACCACCTAAGAACATCACAAACGGTTTAACACGGAACTTATGACCCTCTAGCTCCACATCACAGTTCTCTATCATCTCAGAAATCCTGGTAGACTTACCTATGGCAGTTTTTACATCAAAAGGCGCATCAACACATCTACTACTAACAGGCAGCTTAGCACAGAAAGCAGCAGAAATAAAACTCTTACTAGCACCAGAATCAAATAACACAGAAGCTAAAGTTTGGTTCACTAGAAACGTACCGGACACAACATCAGGGTCCGTCCTAGCTTCCTCCTATGTCATGGTGAATGCCCTGGCGCTCGCCCTAGGTCCATCACCTCCCGTCCTCTTTGCCCCGGAACTCTAAGCCCTCGGCTTCTTACAATCTCTGCTCATATGACCAGTTTCCCCACACTTAAAACATTTGCCCGACAGGCAATCCTTTGCCATATGCCCTGTTCTCCCACACTTGAAACACACATTCGATCCCATCCTACATTCTCCCGCATGCTCCTTTCCACACTTGCCACACCTCCTCGATCCCGCTCTCGGTGTGGCCACGCGACGGTCATCCACCCGTGCCTTTTTGGTTACCCGTCGAGGCATCACCCCGACCAAACCTTTTCCCGTTCCAGTTCCGATCACCACCACCCTTCTTGTTCGCTTCAACCACCACCACTTCCCTCTCATCATATAGTATTCCGGCCAAATCGACCGCCGACCTAAACGTACTTGGCTGGGCGGCGATCATATGCCGGCGAACATCCACCGGTAAGCCCTGAATGTACCTCTTGATCTTCCGAGACAGAGGCGTCACCTGATCCGGCACCAAACGTGCCATCTCGTTGAATTTCGTGGTGTATTGCTGGTGTGTCATATCTCCCGCCTCCAGCTGCAGGAACTCCCTCTCTATCTTATCCATCTCCCTGTGAGGACAAAACTCCTCAATCACCATCTTCTTCAGTTCGGGCCATCTCATCTCCCGATTGCCCGATTACCCTCAGCTTGGACAATGTTGTCCCACCAGCATAGTGCCGAGTCCACAAATGAATGAGTGGCAAACTTCACCTTCTGATCTTCCCGGCACTCGCTGATGTCGAGAACAGCCTCCATTTCTCTCACCCATCGGTGAGCAGCAGCAGCATTGCCATTACCATCGAACGTAGGGGGCTTGCATCTCATAAACACCCCATAGTTACAGCCTCGTGCCACCTCTCACACAGACTCGTCTTCCTCTTCCTCGTCTTCGTTATCAGAGAAAATCGTTTCGGGCTCCGGTTGTTCTCGTTCCCCCGAAGACCTGTTTCTCTCCTTCCTTTCTCCTTCCTTCACCGCCTTAATGACTTCGGTCACCACAAACGGTAAGATTGTCTACATGACCTGGTGTACTTCTTCAACAACAGCCTCCTTTACCGAGGCCCGCAGGTTTGCACTCTCATCCCCAACCTCCGGATGAGGAGTCTCTGGTTCTTCAGGAACCACCTTTTCGACCCTTGGCCTTCCTCTCTTGGGTCGCGGCTCAACATCAGGCCCGCCACGGCCTCCACCCCTAGAAGCTTTTGTAGATCTACCTCCAGCCATTCTCTAACTCACACTGAAAGATTCAAACACCAACACGGTCATTCAGGGAAACAACTCAGTTTATGTCAAGTATATAGTAAGTCCCTAATTATAGTTGCCAGTTGTGATTAGCCACTTACTTTACTCTTCATACCCCAAGTATTACCTGTCCTGACTACATTAGTATTTAAATCTACATACAACACATAACCACATACCATGCGCACATAAAACATGTTAACCTTAAGAAAATACTTGATGGCACGCAGCTACTCAGGTTGGCATCCCATTCCCCTTTCGTCCTATTTTCAGTTTAAGTTAAGGTTTATTTTGAAAATTTATCCATTTTACTTAAACTTTGGCTCTGATACCAACTTGTAGGGCCCCGTTCCTGGGACGCTTACAGTTGGTCATTCATCGCACATAAAACATATAATTGCATGTATAGTTCATAAAAATATTGCAGTGGAAACATTCAAAAATGACATCTCATTTCATTATAAACACTTTTGCCCATAATACATCATTATCCGATTACAAAATATATGTTCGCATTATAACACAAAAGCTTTATATATGGATGCCATCCCAAAATAGCTGAGTAGCCTCGCGGTGCCATCCTCAGCAAACATTACCTGCCAACTGGAAAACATATAAAAAGTCAGCGTTGCTGAGTGAGTTCTAGTTTTATTATAAAACATACTTTACTTCCATATAAAACCATTCGTTACTTTTGCATGATCACACATCATACGTACGCATAGATAATATCATTATCATCTTCTTCATTCATTCATTCGTTCATTCCATAAATCCTTACTTGCGCATCGGACATCATCCGTACCAATAGCATGTGCTACACCCCGATCAGTCTTAGCTACTGGGCCGAAGTCAATAAATGAACAGCTAAACGTATGCCACAGTACTAGGGGTAAGCGGTAAAGGTTCTACATTAATGGTCAATCACAAATAAGGACCCGTTATCCGATGCATGCAAGACGTTTCATTTCTTTCCACTTTACGTTACATAATACTTCATTTCATTCATTGTAATAACACGTAAAGCCATAGGAAAGATAAACATACATGATACTAAGGAACATTAACATGCACCAACATCACATCATACTGGGCAACATCATACATACATAACATGCATCATGCATAAACATGCAACATCATCATCACTATGCCCTACATGCTTTCTAAGGCCATAACAGTTATCTTTCATGCTCTTACGGGAACCTTTACGTCAAAACTTACATCTGCACTTTCCCCCGAAAGCCAGAAGTCTAACTACACTTCCCTTTGGGTGCAACAGCCCTATTCGTGCGTATGGGCACCCTTCAGTCGCATGGCCTTCATGCGACTGAACATCATGCGATTGAACTCATGCGGATGAACATCTATGCGAATGGACATCCAGACGTGCGTATGGACCTCATGTGGATGGGACTAATGCGAATGAGCACCTATGCGACTGACCTCTTGCGAATGAACTCATGCGACTAAGCACTTATGTGACTGGACCCTCAGTCGTATGACTCCCCATGCGACTGGACTCCCAGTCGTGCGAATGAAACCTTAGTCGTGCGATTGAACCCTCAATCGTGCGAATGAATCCCAATCGTGCGAATGACCCTCAATCGCTTCTCAATCGGTCGTATGGCCTCCATTCGGTCGCCTAGCCCTAGTTGATGCAGAATGGAGTTCATCCCGAACCCAATATGCCATTTTCGGCCTCCAAGCTCATCCAAACCCATTCTAAGCCTAAATTAACCATCCTGGACCTTAGGAATGCATACCACAATACCATACAAGCACACACAAGCCCGGAAACATACATGAAACGCATCACACACATCACACCTAAATGGGTCAAACACATACACACACAAAAACGGGTTTTTAATGTTTTCCAGCCCCAAAATCGGTTGAAAACAAGTAAAAGTGGGGTCCTAGAACTCACACAAACGAGCACAACGACAAGGGCTTCGATTTGGCTTGCTACACAACGAGTTTGGCCACCCGAATCACCCGAACCGACCCTTTTCCTCTCTTCTTTTTCTTTTTCTCTTCTCCTCTCTATAGATGGCTGATTATTTGAGTGTGGGGGAGAGGGTAAGGGCTGCCTTCTCCCTTAAATACTCCCACTCACCCGTCTTTCTTATGTTGGCAAGTTTGGTCCCTCGACTTTGGACTTTATTTCTTTTTCTTCCTGTGTGTGGAGTATGTGAGTAAGTGGCTTACTTGCTTACAGGTGAAGGCCGAGCATCAAAAGCCGTATGGAAAGATCCAACCTTTGGATAGAGCAGAATGGAAGTGGGAGCACATCACTATGGATTTCATTACAAAGCTGCCGCGTACCCCGAAAGGGTACGATGCCATATGGGTGATAGTTGATCGCTTGACGAAGAGTGCTCACTTTCTACCGATCCGCGAGACATATTCATCTGAGAGGTTGGTTGTTCTGTTCATCAAGGAAATTGTAACTCGTCATGGTGTGCCGGTGTCTATTGTGTCGGATCGCGACACTCGGTTTACATCTAAATTTTGGAAGAAATTCCACGACGCTATGGGGACGAGGTTACATATTAGCACGGCTTATCATCCCCAGACTCATGGTCAGTCAGAAAGGACCATTCAGACACTGGAAGACATGCTTCGGGCATGTGTGATTGACTTTGGTGGAAGTTGGGATGACCACCTACCGTTAGCCGAATTCTCATACAACAACAGCTATCATGCCAGCATTGGTATGCCTCCATATGAGATGCTATACGGTAGGAGATGCAGAACACCCGTTTGTTGGGGTGATATTGGTTAGAAGGAGTTGGGGAGCGTCGAGGTAATCGAGGCTACGACTGAGAAGCTTGAGAAGATTAAAGCCTTCATGAAGGCAGCAAAGATAGACAGAAGTCGTATGCTGATAAACGACGCAGGCCGATTGAGTTCCAGGTGGGTGACCGGGTTATGTTGAAGGTCTCACCTTGGAAGGGCATCATTTGATTCCGAAAGCGGGGCAAATTGAGCCCAAGGTATATAGGCCCTTTCCGAATCATTGCTCGAGTAGAGGAGAGGTGGCCTATAGACTAGAATTACCGGATGAGTTAAGTGGAATTCACCCGACATTCCATGTATCTCATTTAAGGAAGTGCTTAGCTGATGAAGATATGATTGTTCCACTGGAGGATATCGAAGTAGACGAACGGCTCAATTATGTGGAGCAACCAGTGGCAATCATCGATCGGAAAAAGAAAAGGCTGAGGAATAAAGTGGTTCCTCTTGTGCATGTACAGTGGAAGCACAGAAAGGGATCCGAGTCAACGTGGGAGACTGAGGAAGAAATGAGACAATATTATCCACGTTTGTTTGAAGAATAACAGGTTTCGGGGACGAAACCTGTTTAAGGGGGGTGGACTTGTAACACCCGGAAAATTTATTATTTTGAAGCCGACGAAGGGAAGAAAAAGAAATAAAGTCCAAAGTCGAGGGACCAAACTTGCCAACGAAAGAAAGACGGGTGAGTGGGAGTATTTAAGGGAGAGGGCAGCCCTTACCCTCTCCCCCACACTCAAATAATCAGCCTATAGAGAGAGAGAGAGAGAGAGAGAAGAAGAAGAAGAGAGGAAAAGGGTCGGTTCGGGTGATTCGGGTGGCCAAACTCGTTGTGTAGTAAGCCAAATCGAAGCCCTTGTCGTGCTCGTTTGTGTGAGTTCTAGGACCCCACTTTTACTTGTTTTCAACCGATTTTGGGGCTGGAGAACATTAAAAACCCGTTTTTGTGTGTGTATGTGTTTGACCCATTTGGGTGTGATGTGTGTGATGCGTTTCATGTATGTTTCCGGGCTTGTGTGTGCTTGTATGGTGTTCTGGTATGCATTCCTAAGGTCTAGGATGGTTAATTTAGGCTTAGAATGGGTTTGGATGAGCTTGGAGGCCGAAAATGGCAGATTGGGTTCGGGATGAACTCCATTCTGCATCAGCTAGGGCTAGGCGACAGAATGGAGGCCATACGGCCGATTGAGAAACGATTGAGGGTCATTCGCATGATTGGGATTCATTGGCACGATTGAGGGTTCAATCGCACGACTAAGGTTTCATTCGCACGACTGGGAGTCCAGTCGCATGGGGAGTCATACGACTGAGGGTCCAGTCGCATAAGTGCTTAGTCGCATGAGTTCATTCGCAAGAGGTCAGTCGCATAGGTGCTCATTCGCATTAGTCCCATCCGCATGAGGTCCATACGCACGTCTGGATATCCATTCGCATAGATGTTCATCCGCATGAGTCCAATCGCATGATGTTCAGTCGCATGAAGGCCATGCGACTGAAGGGTGCCTATACGCACGAATAGGGCTGTTGCACCCAAAGGGAAGTGTAGTTAGACTTCTGGCTTTCGGGGGAAAATGCAGATGTAAGTTTTGACGTAAAGGTTCCCGTAAGAGCATGAAAGATAACTGTTATGGCCTTAGAAAGCATGTAGGGCATAGTGATGATGATGTTGCATGTTTATGCATGATGCATGTTATGTATGTATGATGTTGCCCTGTATGATGTGATGTTGGTGCATGTTAATATTCCTTAGTATCATGTATGTTTATCTTTCCTATGGCTTTACGTGTTATTATAATGAATGAAATGAAGTATTATGTAACGTAAAGTGGAAAGAAATGAAACGTCTTGCATGCATCGAATAACGGGTCCTTGTTGTGATTGACCATTAATGTAGAATCTCTACCGCTTACCCCTAGTACTGTGGCATACGTTTAGCTGTTCATTTATTGACTTCGGCCCAGTAGCTAAGACTGATCGGGGTGTAGCACATGGTATTGGTACGGATGATGTCCGATGCGCAAGTAAAGTTATATGGAATGAACGAATGAATGAATGAAGAAGATGATAATGATATTATCTATGCGTACGTATGATGTGTGATCATGCAAAAGTAACGAATGGTTTTATATGGAAGTAAAGTATGTTTTATAATAAAACTAGAACTCACTCAGCAACGCTGACTTTTTATATGTTTTCCAGTTGGCAGGTAATGTTTGCTGAGGATGGCACCGCGAGGCTACTCAGCTTTTTGGGATGGCATCCATATATAAAGCTTTTGTGTTATAATGCAAACATATATTTTGTAATCGGATAATGATGTATTATTGGGCAAAAGTGTTTATAATGAAATGAGATGTCATTTGAATGTGTTTCCGCTGCAACATTTTTATGAACTATACATGCAATTATATGTTTTATGTGCGATGAATGACCAACTGTAAGCGTCCCGGGAATGGGGCCTTACACGCCAAAACACATCGACCGCCACCTCTGGTCATCCTTTCTAGTGACAACGGTGGCTTTGGTTTTGTTTTGTTTGATCGACGATGACAGAGAAGGGTAATGGTTGTGAATATGAACGATGATGATTTCTGTGGCTTGGTGGCTTTAAGGGTTCTTGGATGTATTTTGATGAAACCCCAAAATCAGAGGGGAGAGCTACAATGGTGGTGGTTTGAGGGTTATGTGTGTGGGAAAGATAGAGAGAGAGAGAGAGAGAGAGAGAGAGAGAGAGATTGGTTGGGTGGGGGTCTTGAACGAGGATGATGATGGTCCTATTGAGAATGGTGGCGACAATGGTGGGTAGTGGGTGGTGGTGGAGGTGGTGGTAAGAGATCTGATGGTTAGATGGTTAAACGAGGGATGTTGATGATGGTATTGAGTAGGATGCAAAGCAACACGTAATTATGGTGGTGTCGTGGTGGTGGTGATGTGGGCATGGAGTGTGGGCAGCAGGGGTGGAGGTGGCAGTCAGAAAGAGTGGTGGAGGTGATGGAAGATTGGGGTTGGTAGAGTGGAGGGGGTTTTGTTTTTTTTTGTTTTATTTTGTTGTTTTGGTGTTTGTAACACCCCAAATATCAGCCCAATAAGAAACCTTAAAGTATAATAGGGCCGAATAAATGCCCGAATTGAATTGGGCTCATTAAAGAAAACTTAGATAAGAAACTAATAATTCGGGCCCATTCAACGCCCAATACCCATTTACCAACTATATAAATAAGTGGTCTTAAAACAATGAATCGTTATGAGATTCAAAACATATATAGAAGAATCCAAACTAAAAACAGATTCAAAATCCATACCGGGTAAGTTCGGTAATCTAACGCGTACTAACATCTAAGTTCCATCAGAATTTCCCTGGCATGGCTTGATATCCTACCGAAATCATGTTAATCATGATATATATATATATATGATATATATATATATATATATATATATATATATATATATATATATATATATATATATATATATTGTAAATAATGCTTCCTAAAAGATCCTACATCAAACGTGTATAATCAAATGAGAACCATGGGAGAAACGCGAATACGGGTTACACCAACATATAACTGACATCGGATACGTCAACCGAGCCCTATAACATTGTAAATATTTATCCTATTATCATATCTATTATAATATTCTAAATATGAAAGTGAGATGTTACCCAGAGCGAATGCGTCTCGAGGCGCGACCGCGGCGTGTACCGTCCTTGAGATTAGGTCAAACCCGAGGATTTCATGATAAATATACCGAATTGATTTATTTCAAGCATAAGTAATTTGATATATCTATTATAGGTCTTCTAACGAGATTTTTATCCAAAAGACCATTTGATACGCGATAACGAAGATCGCGGTGCTTATACGCGATTTTAAAAAAAAAACCCACCTAAAAACCCTAGGTATTTAACAACTTTTCCCTCTTTCCTTCATTTCAAAACCCTAAAAAAAGAAAAAAATGCTCCCAAGGGCTGTAGCAGCCGCAACCGCAGGAGCACGAGGCTCCACGGCGGAGCCGCGCGGGCGAGCAGCAATTTTCGGCAAGGACTCGACCTACCCCCACTAATTCCGATTCTGATCACGATGGTGGTGTTGGTTTTCTCTGAAACGCAACGATGGCCCGACGAATAATAAGCATGCACGGGGGGATGACCGTCGAGTGGTCACGCCTGGTGCGGAGTCGGATAGATATGGTAAATGCGGGATGAAGCATTCGGGGGAATGCAAAAGGGGACCAAACACTTGCTTCAAGTGTAGGAAGCCTGGTCATGTGGCTAGAGAATGTGGGACTGTGAGATGTTACAACTATGGAGAAATTGGCCACATGAGCAGGGACTGTAAGAACCCAAGGGCGGAAGGTTCGGGAGTGAAGAAGATCGGAGGAAGCTAGGACGGACTTCGATGTTGTGTCAGGTATGTTCCTAGTAAATAGATCCTTAGCCTTTGTATTATTCAATACTGGCGCTAGTAAAAGTTTTATTCCTACTGCTTTCTGTGCTAAATTGCCTGATACGCCCTTCGATGTAGTCCTAGGGGTGGATTGTTTGGCGAACTACGGAGCGAACATTGTGTGTCGAAACGATGATACGGTTGACAGCGCTGGACGGGATCAAGGTGATGGTTTAAGGTGATTGCGTCACGACGATTCCGAAGGTGATTTCGATGGCAGTGGCGGGAAAGTGCATGAAGCGTGATATGGTGGAGTACGAGAGTAAATGCCTTACTTGTTTACAAGTGAAGGCCGAGCACCAAATGCCGCATGGTAAGTATTGAGGTGATTGAGGCCACGACTGAGAAGCTCGAAAGGATCAAAGCATTGATCAAGGTAGCTAGAGATAGACAAGAAGTCATGTGTGGAAAAACGACGTAAGCCGATTGAACTCTAGGTGGGAGACTGGAAAAGAGATGAGGTAGAATTGCTCGCGACGGTTAAGGAATAACAGGTTTCGGGGACGAAACCTATATAAGGGGGGTGGACTTGTAACGCCCGAAAATTTTCTTTGAAACCGACGAAAGAAGAAAAAGAAATAAAGTCCAAAGTTGAGGGACCAAACTCGCCAACGAGAGAAACTTTGATGAATGGGAGTATAAAAGGGGGAATACACTTCCTCCTTCTCATTTTCAGCCAAGAATAGAGGAGAGGAGAAGAGAGGAGGAGAAAAAGAGTAGAAAAGCTTGGTTCGGGTGGATTCGAGCTGGAAATCATCGTGTGTAGCGGGTCAAATCGAAGCTCTACTCGACGGGAACGTTTGTGTGAGTTCTAGGACCCCTCTTTACACGTTTTGAACTGATTTTGGGGCTGGAAAACATCTGAAAACCCTTTTTTCGAGTTTTGGGTGAAAACCCGCTTTTATGCATGTGTGTATGTGTTTGATGCGTTTGGGACTTGATTCTTGTGTTATGCTTGAATGAGGTTGTGGTATGTTTCCCTAAGGTTTAGAATGGTCGATTTGAGCTTAAAAGAGGTTTGGAGGAGGTTGGAGGCCGAAAACCGTCGGCTGCAGTCGGGATGAACTGCATTCTGCATCAGCTAGGGCTAGGCGACCGACTGGAGTGAGATTGGAGGCCATACGGCCGATTGGCGTGCGACTGAGGTCCATGCTCATGATTTCCATGCGACTGAGGTCCATACGCATGAGGGTCATGCGACTGAAGTTCATTTGCCTGTAAGGCATGCGATTGAAGGAGTGTGCGACTGAGGTTCATTCGCACGAAGGTTATACGACTGAAGTCCATGCGCCTGGAGGCCATGCGACTGAGGTTCATTCGCACGAAGGTTATACGACTTAAGTCCATGCGCCTGGAGGCCATGCGGCTGAGGTTCATTCGCACGAAGATTATGCGATTGAAGCCCATACGCCTGAAGTCATGGGACTGAAGGCCATACGCATAGAAGCTATGCGACTGAAAGTCCATACGCATGGATGTCCATTCGCCCATAGGTCCATTCGCATAGAGTCCTTTCGCTTGATGTCCATTCGCCCGGAAGGCCATGCGATTGGAGGGTGTCCATACGCCCAAGTAGGGTTCATACGCCTGGAAGGCCATGCGACTGGAGGGTGTCCATACGCCCAAGTAGGGTTCATACACTCGAAAGAACAACGGTTTACCTTATGACCTTCAAGGGAAAGTGCAGATATGGGTTTTGACTCGGGAGGTTCCCGTAGGCTTGTGTAAGTTGACTTTCGAGGTCATAGACGTTATGTCGGGCACGTGTGTGATGTTAATGATTTATGATGATGAGCTGATGATGATGATGATGTGATGCATGCTGAAGTGTGATGCCTTATAGTTATGTGTGATGCGATGCGCGTGATTCGTGTGATATTTGGTGTCGTGTGATTGTGCATGATGTATGTTATGTATGTATGATGTTGTCGTGTGTGATGATGTTATATGTTATTATGTTCCTTATTTTTATCTATGATTATCTTCCCGTGGTTGTGCGATGTATGTTAATGCATGTAATGAAAGTATTATGTAATGTAAAGTGGAAGATAATGAAAAGAGGAACGTAATGAATGAATGCAAGCATGAACGAACAAATGAGAGTAAGGATGGCTTGCGAAAGAGGAAGGAGGTTCACGACTCATTGAGAGTTGTTAGCTCAACTGTGTGTATTATAGTGTGCGATCTTGGCTAACCCATGAGACGACGTGCAATTCTGGCTAAACCCCGAGAGTTCTCACACACACAGAGGGAGTCGGTCTTGGTGACCACTCCGTTGGTGCGATTTGTGCGATATGTGCGATGGAAAGCATAAGGGTAGCGTGCGATATTGGCTAAATCATGTGGTTTATGTAGCGTGTGATCTTGGCTAACCCATGAGATAGCGTGCGATTCTGGCTTCCTTATGCGTGCGATCCGTGCGATAAGTACTTCGGGTACGATGATGCGATGGTGCGATTTGTGTGATATGTGTGATGGAAAGCATAAGGGTAGCATGCGATTTTGGCTAACACATGTGGTTTATGTAGCGTGCGATCTTGGCTAACCCATGAGATAGCGTGCGATTCTGGCTTCCTTATGCGTGCGATCCGTGCGATAAGTACTTCGGGTACGATGATGCGATGGTGCGATTTGTGCGATATGTGCGATGGAAAGCATAAGGGTTGCGTACGATTTTGGCTAACTCATGTGGTTTTTGTAATGTGCGATCTTGGGTAGCCCATGAGATAGCGTGCGATTCTGGCTTACTTATGTGTGCGATTCGTGCGATAAGTACTTCGGGTACGATGATGCGATGGTGTGATTTGTGCGATATGTGCGATGGAAAGCATAAGGGTAGCGTGCGATTTTGGCTAACTCATGTGGTTTATGTACCGTACGATCTTAGCTAACCCATGAGATAGCGTGCGATTCTGGATTCCTTATGCGTGCGATCCGTGCGATAAGTACTTCGGGTACGATGATGCGATGGTGCGATTTGTGCGATATGTGCGATGGAAAGCATAAGGGTAGCGTGCGATTTTGGCTAACTCATGTGGTTTATGTAGCGTGCGATCTTGGCTAACCCATGAGATAGCGTGCGATTCTGGCTTCCTTATGCGTGCGATCCGTGCGATAAGTACTTCGGGTACGATGATGCGATGGTGCGATTTGTGCTATATGTGAGATGGAAAGCATAAGGGTTAGCGTATGATTTTGGCTAAATCATATGGTTTATGTAGCGTGCGTTCTTGGCTAATCATGAGATAGTGTGCGATTCTGGCTTCCTTATGTGTGCGATCCGTGCGATAAGTACTTCGGGTACGATGATGCGATGGTGCGATTTGTGCGATATGTGCGATGGAAAGCATAAGGGTAGCGTGCGATTTTGGCTAACTCATGTGGTTTATGTAGCATGCTATCTTGGCTAACCCATGAGATAGCGTGCCATTCTGGCTTCCTTATGCGTGCGATCCGTGCGATGTGCACTACGGGTACGATGATGCGAAAGTGCGAAATGTATGAAATGAGCGAACGTAAGAAAAGATGTTATAACAAATGAAGCGAATGATAATGTACCGTGCGATAATTAATGAATTAAGAATGTAACAGATGTAATGATCTGGAACCTTACCTTAGGTACTGTGACCATCAGGTGTTATGCACCGTTATAGAAGGACTATGATAGGCCTAGGTCCAGTACCATGAGCATGAAGGGTAAAGTTCATGGTTTCAAAGGAAAGAAAATATGTATTAATGAACGAATGAATGAAAGTAAGAACGTATGTACGAGCAAAGTTAAAGAACGAATGTAATGATGAAGATAATAATTATATTATATGTGTATGTATGTTGTGTGATCGCTTACGAAGTTAACATAAAACTAGAACTCACTCAGCAACGCTGACTTTGATATGTTTCCAGTTGGCAGGTATGTTGCTGAGGATGGCACGGGGCGACTACTCAACTTATTTTGGAGGGCATCCAACATTATAATGCTTTTGTAATGAAATTGTTTAATGACGGTTGTAATATTTTGCAAAAGTATTTTGATGAAATGAAAATGTTGTTTTTAATGTTTCTGCTGCAACGATTTATGAAAGGAAAAATGTAATTATATGTTTTATGTGCGATGAGAATCCAACTGTAAGCGTCCCGGGAACGGGGCCTTACAAGCGAGTGGCGGCGGGTGCCGCACATGGTCTTCTTCCTCTCGAAGAGATCTTTCCAATGGTGGTAGCTATACTCGCTAACTCTTAGCGGTTTGATAGTTATGGGCAATTGAAAATGACAACGGCTAGGGTTTCGGCCACTTGGTGGCTGCCGGCCGCGGCAGTGCTGGGCGGAGGTAAGGACCGATGATTGTAGGTGGTGGTTGCTGCTGTTTGAGGTGAACTAAAGTCGTTTGATGTTGTTCTAGTGGTTGCATGTAGAATTCTGAGCAAGATCCTCGAGATTTTTGTGGTTCGGAGTCGTTCTCTGGAAAGTTTCATGGCAGCTCTAGGGCTGTCGGTGGTGGCGGCAGTGGCGACCGAGGGCAGAAGATGATAATGGCGCATGGTGGCAAGGGCTAGTGGTGGTGATTTAAGGTTACTATTGTGATTGCACGACGGAATCTAGTCAAGATCGGCGAGTTGGATGATTTGGGCTATTTCTTGTGGGAAATTTCGGCCGACCAAGAGGCTGCCTGGTGGCGGTCAGTGGCGGTTCATGAAGGAGAGGGGGCGTGTTGTAAGGTCCCGTTCCCAGGACGCTTACAGTTGGTCATTCATCGCACTTAAAACATATAATTACATTTTCCTTTCATAAAAAAACACAATTTCATTCCATCAAAATAGTTTTGCACAATAGTACAATCGTTCCTTTAACAATATCATTTTACATTTATCACAAAAGCATTAAACATAAAGATGCCATCCAAAATACACTGTGTAGCCGCCCGTGCCATCCTCAGCAACATACTTGCCAACTGGAAACATATCAAAGTCAGCGTTGCTGAGTGAGTTCTAGCTTTATAATAAACCTTACTTTTCTTTCATAAAACCTCTTTTACTTTCTTTATAAAAACATTCGTTACATACATGCGTTCACACATCATACGTACATACAGATAATATCATTTTTATCTTCATCATTATGTTCGTTACATTCATCCTTATCATACATCATTATCTTTCACTTTTTTCTAGATCCTGTCAGGCTTTACCCTCTTCATGGCACTCAGCCACGATTACTGAGGACGAATGACAAGGATCCCATTTCGTATATTATTAGGATATTTCGTTAACGTTCATTTCATACATTCATTCTTTCATTCATCTCTTTGCTCATTACTCTTTATACTCAAATCTTGTCTCATGCAGTATCCCCGACTCATGCTCGAAAGCTGATGCTGTGCCGGGACCTGCTCACAAGCCCCCGACTCATGTCCGAAGACTGACACAACACCGGGATACGCGACAAAGATCCCATATGAGTCAATCACAGGGCTTGAACTCTATCCGAGTCTGTTGCAACACAAAGTCACTCACCTCATTATCTCGTCTCATGCAATATCCCGGACTCATATCCGAAGACTGATACTGTGCCGTGGCCTGATAAACAAACCCCCGACTCATGTCCGAAGACTGACACAGTACCGGGATACGCGACACGGATCTCATCATCCGTCACTTTCATCATATGCAATACTCCCGACTCATGTCCGAATACTGATACTATACCGGGGCCTGCTCACAAACCCCCGACTCATGTCCAAAGACTGGCACAGTACCGGAGTACGCAACAAGGACCTCTTTCGAGTCTGTTGCGACACAGAGTCGCTCACCTCATACATATGCTTGCAAGCCTTTCATTCGTTCATTCATTCATTCATTAATGCATGCATTTATTCATTACGTTCCACTTTCCTTATCTTCACTTTACGTTACATAATACTTTTATTTCATTCATTAACATTCAACGCAAAGCCATAGAAAGATAAACATACATAATAAGGAACATAAACATAAACATACAGCATCATCATACATACGCATCAATCATACATCACATCACGCACATCATACATGCTACACATCACACGCACGCCATGCCCTTTTATCACACATAACGTCATACATATCATCATCATCAACATCATCATCATCATCATCATTAGCTCATCATCATGCGTCACCTTATACCGTCCATGCCCATCACATCATCGAGGAATTCCATCTCGACCATCATCTCTCAAAGTCCCTCAAAACTCCTGTGCGCATAAACCCTATTCGGGCGTATGGACACCCTCCAGTCGCATGGCCTTCAAGGCGACTGAACACTTAGGCGAATGGGCATCTATGCGAACGGACCCTATGCGAATGGACTATGGGCGAATGGACATCTATGCGTATGGACTCTCAGTCGCATAGCTTTCATGCGTATGGCCTTCAGTCGCATGACTTCAGGCGTATGGGCTTCAGTCGCATACCCTTCGTGAGAATGAACCTCAGTCGCATGGCCTCCAGGCGCATGGACTTCAGTCGCATAACCTTCATGCGAATGGACCTCAGTCGCACAATCTTTCAATCGCATGACTCCCCAGCACATGAACTTCAGTCGCATGACCATCGTGCGTATGGACCTCAGTCGCATGGAAAGCGTGCGCATGGACCTCAGTCGCACTCCAATCGGCCGAGTGGCCTCCAATCGCCCTCCAGTCGGTCGCCCAGCCCTAGCTGATGCAGAATGCTGTTCAACCCGACTGCAGCCGCGGGTTTTCGGCCTCCAACCTCTTCCAAACCTCTTTTAAGCTCAAATCAACATTCTAAACCTTAGGGAAACATATCACGACCTCATTTAAGCATAACCAAGCAAGAAATCAAGCCTCAAACGCATCATACACATACATACATGCATAAAAACGGGTCTTCACCCAAAAAACTCGAAAGTAGGTTTTCAGATGTGTTCCAGCCCCAAAATCAGATGTAAACATGTAAAAGAGGGGGTCCTAGAACTCACCTTAACGATCCCGACGAGTAGAGCATTGATTTGAGTCGCTCCACGACGATTTCCACGCTCGAATCCACCCGAACCAACTTTTCTCCTCTTTTCTCCTTCTCTTCTCCTCTCCTCTGGGCTGAAAATGGGAGAATGGGGGTGTTTTCCCCTTTTATACTCCCGTGCATCGAAGTTTCTCTCGTTGGCGGGTTTGGTCCCTCGGCTTCGGACTTTATTTCTTTTCTTCTGTTGATACATATGTACCTAGATCATGATATGAACGTAATAGGTCTTGTTTGTCTTACACTGATGTAATGTTGGAATTAATGAAATGAAAATGGTTGTTTGTGATTTATAATGTTTAATATTTCATTAATGAGTTGATGTTGAATTAGTTAAATAGGTTTGTGATTGTTTGAATTGATACAAATAATGTTATATTAACGAATACATTCAAACTTAACAAAATGAAGTTCTCATGCATGGCCCCTGCGAACGGACCATACGCATGAATAACTTCAGGCGAATGACTCAGTCGCACGACTGAATCAGGAGACTAGATCAATCGTATGATTGTAACATGAGATTGGCTCATGTAGCACGAATGAACATCACGTTCGTCGCAGGATGGATCAACCGCATGGTTACAATTCGCACGACTAACCATACTAATGGTTCAGTCGCCGAATGAACAACACTAACCTATAAATACCACCCAATTCGTGGAAAAACGTAAGCATTCATTCTATTTCGACTCCAGACGTACCCTAGCCGTCCAGAAGCCTCCAAGTTCATACTCCAAGTTCATAGAACGCTGTAGATCGATTCCTAATCGATTCTTAACGTTTGATTCAATACTTTATTGATTCTACGTGCGTTCTCACTGATTGGATCGCCAATCAAAAAGGATTCCGCACTATTTGGTTTGGTTTACACGTTGATCAGTTGGTGTTTTGTTCAAATACCAGATCCTAACAAGTGGTATCAGAGCTTTGGCTCTTGATTACGTGTGATTCAATCAATTTTGATACAAAGTTTGTGTTTTTACACCAAAAACGCAATCTTTTTGTGTCAAAAGTTTTCTTGGACGTCCCCTGCTCATCAAGTTTTGGTTTCTACGGCATTAGGCGATTAGGGTTGGTGAAAATTCGGATTTTTACGGTCAAAACACGTTTAACCTAGAAATTTTCGCAAAACAGCAGCTTCAGTCGCACGATTGACCCAATCGCACGACTGGACTTCATTCGCATCCTCCAGACGCACGATTGGACTGAGTCGCATCTTCATTCGTACGACTAAGCCTACCGTTCGCAGTGTTCATACGCATCAGTTTCATTCGCACGACTGGACCAATCGCTCAGTTCAGCCACACGATTGAACCAGTCGCATAGTTCATTCGCACGGATAGCCCATTCGCATCACTCCAGTCGCACCAGTTGACAGATTGTTTTAGGAGACTTAAAGTTAATCGAGATGGAAGATCAGATGTCAGCGTTTACAGCCTAGAAGGACTCACGGATCCAGAACTTACTGTTACTTGAGAGTGAGGTGGGGAATCATAATAAACCCCCAAAGCTCTTAACGTTAGATGAGTTTCCCCACTAGAAACAATGTTTTGAGATCTACCTCAATGGAGTGGATCCAAATATGTTGGAAGCTATTGAGACAAGTTACAGTATGCCGGTGGGAGCTGATGGGGTGAAGCTTACTTTAGGAGGAATGACTGACGCTCAGAAAGTTAAGTATAATGCAGAAAAGAGAGTCTATGCATTGCTAACACAGTCTATTCCTAAGGATATTTTCCACCAGTACTCGGAGAATAAGCAAGCCAAGAAATTGTGGGATGAGCTGGAAAAGAGATATGACGGGAATGCTTCGCTGAAGGCAATTAAAGCTAAGGAGTTAAAGAAAGAATTTGACAACTTCTCATCGATGGGAAAGGAGAGTTTAGACGATGTCATTGATAGATTCTACCATTTGATGAGCGAACTGCATACACATGGTGTTGCTACTACCATGGAAGATAAAGTGTCAAATTTTGCAGACGGATTGCCAGAAAAATGGGCTTCTTTTGTGTCAAATCTGAGACAGAATGAAATGTTGGTAAAGTTAGATATCAATGATTTCATTCTAAAGCTGCGAGAAGAAGCACTTAGGATGAAGTATCGAGCTCAGAAGTCCTCATACACTCAGAATCCAGCTTTGTACAATGCCACTCCTCAAGTTAAGACGTCTGGAGCACCTCTTCAGACTGCATTTGTGTCAAGCTCATCTGGTCCCTCACAAGCTTCTCCTTCAGGATCAAAAACGTCAGGGTCTTCTAGTACCCATTACATTGGATCTGAAGCAAACGCTACTAGACTGAAGACCGAGAACCTCGGAAACGTGACAGTAGAAGTAGCTCGAGAGCACATGGATCTCTTGGCAACAGTGGTCCATTCTTATGATGGACTTATTGATGGAAAAATTGGAAACTGCCATCTGGCAGATGAGGACTACGAGCAGGTAGATGAGACTGAGCTAGAGAGGATGGATATTATGTGGGCCTTAGCAAGTGCTGTCCGGAGGGCGAAGAAGTTTGTGAAAAAGACCGGACAAAACTTGGTTGCTACTAAGGACACTACATTTGGCTTTGACAAGAGCAAGGTGACCTGCTTCAATTGTGGAGAAAAGGGGCACTTTAAAAGAGAATGTGTGAAGCCAAAGAAGACTGGGAACGGGAACCCATTCTCGTCCTTCACTCGTCAAGACAAGCAAGCTAGACGTTCTACTTCATCAAGCAAGGATCCAAAAGCCTTGACTGCCCATGATGATGAAGGACAGGACTGGAGCTTTCGGTTTGTCTCTCCAGGGGAATCCAATATTGCAAGCGTGGAAGACTTAGATGATGATTCCGCGATTGAAGGAGATATTGCAGTTGAGATGGCGATGTCAAATAGTGAAGAGACAACTGCAACTGAGGTCAGCTACAAGCCTGAAGAAGGGACGTCCACAGCAAAGACAGAATCACCAGAACCAGAGACATCTGATGCTGCATTGATGGCTAATTCATCAGAATCTTCTCAGGTAAGTACCACTGACCAACTGTTTCAAAATCATGCTTGTTCTGATAGTAATACATTTAAGATAGCATAGATCAGAATTTTGCTAGGTTATTAGATCATAATGATAACTTAGTAAAGGATATGCAATTGTGCACTGAGGCTAATAGAGTTTTAAAACAAAATGAGCATAGTTACAAAGAAAAGATAGACCTTTTGACTAAACAGCTTAGGGAAACTGAAGTAGTAGCATTTAACCAAGCTAATGACTTAAGGTACTCTCTTAACTCCCTAGAAGACACTAAGAAGCAAAAGGCAGTTTTAGAAGTAGAAGTCAACTCTTTAAAGCAAAAACTGCACAGTTGGACAAGTTCATCACATATTGTCCAACACTTAGTGAGAGAACGTAACAACGGGGAGGGTCTGGGTTATAAAGTGGTTCCACCACCACCTGAGACCTTGATGAACACTAAGAGTAGACCAATAAATAACAATCCCATCAAGGATCATGTGGTGTCTACTCCTCTTGTTAGTGATCCAGATTCCACATGTTCTTCAATTGAATCTGGAACAAAACAAAAGGAGGCCACTTCAAAGGCAAAGGGTAAAATGCTTGTGTTAAACTGGAAAAAGAATTTGAAAAGGTTAGTATAAAGTCAGGGTCAAACAAAGTCAAATCTGAACCTAAAAAGACTGTTAATGTTAATCTTTCACAAGTCTCATGTCAAAATCCAGTTAACCAAAAAGGAAAAGATGTTAAAAGTGTTAAAACAATTAATTTTGTCAAACAAGAGAAAACATCAAAAGAAACAGAGTCAAAACCCAAACTAAGTGATGTCACTAGGGTGTCACACACATCATCTACAACGAAAGTTTAATCATAAAGTTGATAGCAGGTCATGCTACAACTGTGGAGAGTGTGGACACATTGCTTCCTTTTGTCCTTACTATCAGACACCTAGGAAGAAAATTGAGCTTCAGGATTCAAAGCCTAGGTCTTCTAAGAGGAGTTCTTTAACTCCACCTAGAAGAACTAGTGAACCCAAAGTTCAACCCATTAGCCAGTCGACTGTTTATCACAAACAGGCCTTGCACAAATCTGGCTTATGGAAAGAAAAGTCATCCTCTGTGTCTGGCAATGATGACAAGAAGGCACCTGAGCTACCCTCACCTTCTAAGGGTCAATGGGTTGAATTCATGATGTGTGATGCCTCTGGGAAACCCAAGCCAGTAAAGGCTTGGGTTCCTAACCTAAACTAATGTTTTACATTGTATGTGCAGGGTGTTCGCTACAGTGCTGAAACTAACACGTGGATTGTAGACAGCGAAGCATCCAGGCACATGACAGGAAACAGGGCTCTTTTATCAAACGTCAAACAAATAAAAGGAGGGCACGTTTCATTTGCTGGTAACAAAGGAGGCTATATCATAGCTCAGGGAGAGGTTGGAAATCAGAAAGTTAAGTTTGATAAGGTGAACTACGTTCAATAACTTCAAAACAACTTACTTTCTGTTTCCCAAATATGTGACAAAGGATTTAAAGTCATATTCGATAACAAGAAGTGTTACGTCCTAAAGAAAGACTATGTGATTCCGGAGGACCAAGTTTTGATGACAGCTTCAAGATATAAAGACCTCTATGTTTTGGATCTCTCAACAGCTTCTACAACGGATCATGAAGTTCAGTGCTTTCTATCAAAAGCTACTGAGAAGGACTCCATCTCCTGGCATAGGAGAATGGGACACATTAATCAACGGAAGATGAATCACTTGATCCAGAAGGATCTTGTGAGAGGAGTTAACGTCAAAAATTTCCAACTTCCGGATTTCTGTGTAGCGTGCAAGAAAGGCAAACAGACGAAGAAGTCTCATAAGGAAAAGAAAGTTCATTCTATCAAGCTTCCTCTTGAACTTCTTCTGTTGGAGCTGGAAAAGATAGTCTATATTATCAACACAGGAAAGTCAACAAAAGTCAACGTCACGGTCAAAGTCAACAAAAATCAAACCCGACACGTTCGAGACGAGGAACCGAGACAAGACGTTGAAGATTTAAATGACTAGGAGTTTTATTGTAATAAATATATTTTGTGTGAACAAAATATATTTTGTCTTGTTTTTAGTCATTTTTATGCTTTATATGTAATTTTGTGTTAATTAGCCCAAGTCTAGGGGGTTAAGTGCAATTAGTGAATATTAGTCTAGACTATAAATAGGTTAATTGTCATTAGGTTTTGGTGAATGGTTGCATGACCAATTGATTGAGGGATTTACTTGTAAACACACATTTAGCAATCTAATTGAAGATCAAAAAAAAAAAAAAAAAAGTTTGCAAAAATAAAAATTTAGGGGGAGAGTATATGTAAATAAAAATGAAAAGAGAACTGGGAACTTGATTTGAGATGATTGAGAAATGATTGTATATCTTCTTGAAATGCTTGTTTTTGCATGACTTGCGTTTTAAAAATGAGAAATGATAGTAACTGATGCTGTTATCTGATTTACATCTTATTTTTAATTGAAAATAATAGAAAAACAAACAGATTCTTTATTGTTATCTGGTTTGTTCTTCACATGGATCTGTTTGGTCCAGTTAGTACAAAGAGCATTGCAGATGACTTGTACTGTTTTGTGGTTACTGATGACTACTCAAGATTCTCTTGGGTAATGTTTCTGAAGTCCAAATTAGAAACATTTGAGTCATTCAAGGAGTTAGTAACCACACTGGAATCTCTCTACAAGCTGAAGGTGAGACAAGTACGCTCAGACAATGGGACTGAATTCAAGAATCAATGGATGGAGGCTTACTGCAAGGAAAAGGGAATTGTGCACCAATTCACTTCTGCCTACACGCCTCAGATGAATGGTGTTGCTGAGAGAAAGAATAGAAGCTTGATAGAGACAGCACGCACAATGCTGGCAGACTCGAAACTGCCTATCCAATTCTGGAATGAGGCAGTGGCAAATGCGTGTTATACATTGAATCGAGTTCTGGTAGTCAAGCGCCATGGAAAGACATGTTACGAGCTACTACAACGACGTAAACCAAATCTGGAGTATCTCGAACCGTTTGGCGCGCTGTGCACTCTCCTGAAGAAGACTCAAGAAGGGAAATTCAGCGGAAGGCTGATGAAGGGATCTTCCTAGGATACAACATACCGAACAAGAGAGTTTACAACAACTCAACGGGTTTAGTAGAAGTGTGGTGTAATGTTGATGTTCAGAGATATACCACACCTGAAGATCATGTTAGGTTGGACTCACTTTAGTATAGATGTTTACTTTACATTGTAATAGGACTTTTGTTAGTTTCATTTTGTATTTTGTTAGTAATTAGCTGTTTTGGCAGTCCAGCGAAACTGTGAGCGAATCTATAGTTTCGCTCACAGTTTGCTGTTTTGGTTTACCCGACGAACTTGTGTTCTGCCAGGCGAAACTATAGTTTCGGCATGACAGTTTCACTGATAGCGAAACTGTCAGCGAAACTATGACTGCTATATATACTATTGTCATTTCACTTTGTATGATAAGTTTGCAAAACCCTAATCGTGGAATTCTGTTGCAAACTATCATTTTCAAGCAGTTACTTCATTGAAATACAATTGTGCTTATTGTTATTGAGTGAGTTTGTTCATTTGAATATCAATTATGTCTTGATTCATCATATTCACTTCTCAATTGTTGTTATTTGGTTTGTGTATTTGATATTGATCAAATTATCCTATCAATTGTACTGTTCATCGATCACATGGACCAACAATATGGTATCAGAGCCTTAGTGCTCTTGATTTGTTGAGTTTTTGTGGTTTTGGTCAATATCTAGTTTCAATCAATTTTCATTCGATTATCATCTGTTTTTGGGATGGAAATTGTTTGAATTATGCTTGTTCTTGATTGAGGAAGATTCTACAATCATCAGATCTCAAATTCATTGAGTTTTGGATGATTTCAGATTGATTTTGAGGTGAAAAAGGGTTTTGAGATCGACCAGCGAAATTACTGTTCTTACTGCGAAACTGTCATCTTCATTCAGCGAAATTATGAGTTATTTTGGATCAGAAGTTGTTTTCTAGAGTTTCAGCGAAAGTAGCTCCTTGAACGAAAGTTCAGTAGTGTTTTTAACCAATTATCAAGCGAAAGTGCTGCCGAATCTATTTCTGAACGAAAGTTCAAGCTTGTTTCCTGCGAAATTAGCAGCGAAACTAAGCAATTGTTGTCTCTGATTCAAGCGAAAGTGCTGCTGAAATTGCAAGCGAAAGTGTCTGTGTTTGTGATAGTGTCTGCGATAGTATTGTTTCAGCGAAACTGTTAGTCAAGTCACCTCTTTCAGCGAATTTGTTAGCGAATTTGTCAGCGAAATTATCAATCTTTTTGCCGAAACTATCATGTCGAAATTAACTACTCTTACACTTGCGGATCTTGAAAGTGTTGCTCCTAATAGACCTCCAAGACTCATTAATGGAGATAATTTTGAAGATTGGAAGAGATGTCTCAAAGCTTTCTTTTTCTACACAGATCATAATCAATGGGAATCAATTATTTCAGGTCCTCATATACCTACGGTTACGGTTGGTGATGTCGTTTCTCAGAACAAAGATCCATCTTCTTATACTGAAAGAGATCTGAAACTGATTGATCGTGATCAAAAAGCTTTTGGTGCTCTAACTCTCTGCTTGGCCCCAGACATCTACAATCGTTTTGCAGAGCATAAAAATGCTAAATCCCTTTATGATGCTCTCTGTGAATTCTTTGATGGGAATGCAGATCTGGTGAAAGACAAGAGTATTCAAGCTGAAAAGGAGTTCAATTCGTTTGTAGGATACAAGAATGAAAGTTTGACAGATCTTACAAATCGTTTCTTAACTGTCTCAAGCACTCTGAAGAAGTATGATGAAAGACTCTCCAACAGTGAACAAGTTAACAGGCTTCTCGATTCTCTTCCACCACAGTGGAGTCTTCAAGTGAGGATGCTCAAACAAGAAAGAGGTTTTACAGATTATAAGTTGATGGATATCATTAACAAGTTGAAATCTTTTGAGTTGGATATGAAAAGAAGAGAATTTAACCAAACTATGATGCCCACACCTGGTTTTTCTCAAAATGCTTCTTTGTTGTCATTCGCTGCAAACTCTCACATTCAAAATCCAATTCAAGGAGGGAGCAATACAAGTAATTTCTCAAGTGGTAGTAATCATGTTGGAAAAGAATTGGGAAATTCTAAGGTGAATGCTGAAAATACAATTCCATCTGAAACAATGGCTCTTTTTGGAATGTTTGTTCAGAGCTATGAAGCTCTTGTTGCTGGTGAATTGAAAGGTAAGAGAATGACTATGGAGGATATGTATCAGGTTGATCCTGATGATTTAGAAGAAACTGACATTCAATGGCAAATGGCAATGTTAACTTTAAGAGCTCGGAGATTCATGGAAAGAACAGGAAGAAAGAATTTTGGTGGTCAATCATCAACCTCAAAAGTAGGATTTGATAAGTCAAAATTGAGGTGCTTTAATTGTAAACAATTGGGACATTTTAAACGTGAGTGTCCACTACCAATTGTCACAGATCCTAGTAACACTGGAGTACAAAGATTGACAGCAGAGAAAGTAAAGGAAGAGGGAAATTCAAAAAAGGAGTCAGCCTTGATCTCAAATTTTGACTGGAGTGCAGAGGTGGAAGAAACAAGATCTGAAATAAATCACGCGCTAGTTGCTGAGATTGTTGAAAGTGATGAGATGGAAGTTGATAAAGATGGATTTGTGTTGTTTAAGGAATTCAAAGGAGAGAATGAACCTTCAGTAAAGGAGAAAGAAGAGAAGGCAGATGGAGAGAAGAAAGAGGAAATTACAGATTCAATTGAAGAAAGAGATTCAAAAGCTGCGAAAAGAAAAGAGAAGGATGATGCGGCTGCTACTGTTGAGGAAAGGTAATCAAGTACTCCAGTATGCATGTGCGATAAAGCTTTAGCTGCCGAAAGGATGGTAATGGGACTTCCTTATGAGGTAATACAGGATATGTGTTCATCTGCTTGCAAAATTAGACTTTTTGGGGTTTATAAGGCTAATCGTTTGTTAATTGATAATGAAAAGGATTTAAAACGAATTAATGATGAACTTAAAACGAATGAATCAAAATATTTTGTGAAATTAAATGAGGCTTTAAAAGAAACTGATCATTTAAAAAGAATTGTTTTGGAAAGGAATGTAGAGGTTAATACTTTGACTGAACGGGTTGCTCTTGCTGAATTTGAAGCAAGCAAACTTCAGTCAAAGTTAGATAAATGGACTATTTCTGGAATGAAACATGATGATCTTTGTAAATCTCAACGGGGAGCAAGAATTAAAACGGGTTTGGGTTATGAAAATGTACAGGTTTATCCTCCTCCTAGTACATACTGTTATTCTCCTATGCCTGTTCCTCATCCTTCTAATGATTTAATCAAATCAGATACTGACAGTATGTCTGCAGGTTTAGTTGGGAATAACTCTAAGTACATTCGTGAAGACTACGACTATGGACCAACTAGTGGGCTTGGATGCACTAGTTCTAGTACACCTGAAAATCAGCAGTCTGTTTTAGATAATAAGTCTAGTTTAAATTCAGTGTTTGTTTCTAGTTCAAATGTAACAGACTTGAATGTCTCATGTTCTCTTGATTGTTCTATTTCATCTTGTACTTCAAATCATGATAGTGATGATTTTTGTTCTGGTAATGAATGCAATGAATCTGATGTTTCTCCTAAAACAACTGAGCAAATTAAAATTAATTCTTTCGAAAAGTTGTTTTCTCAACCTATTCCATCTTTCATACCATTAAATATGACATCTTCAGAAAAATGCAGTTCGTCTTTATCTGAAACTGATATCAATGGTACGAGTTTTACTGATTTGTCAGAAGACTCAAGTTCTGATTTTGAAAAGAATAACTCTGATTCAAATAAACTAAAACATCATGAGATGTATGAGACATTCAGTGATGTTGATTCTAGTTTGTCTGAATGTGATGAGGAGATTATTATTGATCCTATTTTTACTTCATCACATCATCGACCTAGTTTCAAACATCATTGTTTCAGGTGTGGTGAAGAGGATCATGTTATCAAAAATTGTCCTTTGATTGAAAGATCCTCTAATAGGAATTGTTTTGGGAATAAATTGACAAAATTGGTTAATAATTTCTTTCATAAAAAATCAGCTTCTTTAAAACAAAAGTTGTTCAATCTTGGGTCCCTATTGCTCCTGGCTAAATGATTTGTTCATTCATTTCAGGGATCTTCTTCAAAGATTGTACACAGTCTGTGGCATGTTGATAGCGGCTGTTCCAAGCATATGACGGGATTAAAAGATTTGTTGACCAATTATCGGATTATCGATGGAGGATATGTGGCATTTGCTGGAGATAAGAAGGGTGGAAAAATGATTGGACAAGGAGAAGTTACCAATGGTTCTCTTACTCTAGAAAAAGTCAACCATGTTCCTGAATTGGCATTTAATCTTCTGAGTGTCTCTCAAATTTGTGATAAAGATATTCCTGTTCTATTTAAATCTGACGAATGTTTATTTTTAAAATCAGAGATAGCTATTCCAGAAGATTTAATTCTCATGCGTGCTCCAAGGAAACACGATACATATCTTCTTGATATGAATTCTAATGAGTCCAAAGCTACTGCAACTTGTCTTCTCTCAAAAGCATCAACCTCTGAGTCACTCTTGTGGCATCGTCGCTTAGGCCATGTCAATTTTAAGATAATTAATAAATTAGTAAAGAACAATCTTGTTAGAGGACTTCCTTTAAAAGAATTTTCTGTTACTGAAAAATGCATGGCATGTGCCAAAGGGAAACAACATAAGAAACCTCATAAGCCTAAACTTTTGAATAGCATATCAAGTCCTCTTGAGTTGTTACATACTGATTTATTTGGGCCAATTAGTGTTAAATCAATTGCTAAAAAATCTTTTTGTCTTGTTGTTACAGATGATTTCTCACGTTATTCATGGGTGAGGTTTCTTGCACACAAAAGTGAAGTTGCAGATGAATTGCAGAAATTAATCATTTCTATCGAATCAATCAGTAAGAGAAGAGTTATGGGACTGAGAAGTGACAACGGCACTGAGTTTAAAAATCAGATTCTTGATTCATTTTGTGCTCAAAAAGGGATTGTGAGACAATTTAGTGCTGCAAGAACACCCCAGCAGAATGGTATTGCAGAAAGAAAGAATCGCACTCTTGTGGAAGCTGCTCGTACAATGTTGATAGAATCCTCATTACCAGTTATTTTCTGGGCTGAAGCTGTTAATTGTGCATCTTATGTTCTAAACAGGGTGCTAATTGTGAAAGATAAAGTGAAGACTCCTTATGAACTTTTTCATAAGAGGAAGCCACTAATTGATTTCTTTCGCCCATTTGGTTGTTCTTGTACTCTTCTGAATACTCAAGCTCAAAAGACAAAATTTGGTGCTGTTTCTGACGAGTGTTATTTTGTTGGATACTCTTCTTCACAAAAGGCATACCGAGTTTATAACAAGAGAACACGTATTGTTCAAGAGTCATTCTATGTTGATTGGCAAGAATCCAATCCTTCTGAAGTGAAATCTGAACCTGCATGGTTCTTTGACTCCGATACTGTGTTCAATTCATTTAATTTGCCAGTTTTCGATGATGATACATCAATTCCAAGTACTCAAACGAATATTATTCCATCATCTTCATCGTCTGTTCCATCCATCCCACAAGTAAATGATGCTGTTTCAACTGATGTTAGCTCATCGTCTCCAATGCCTGATCAAGCTCCATTATCTGATTCTTTTCCTACATCTCCTAACTTACCTGATTCTACACCTGTCATTGATACACCTTCATCTACTCTTTCTCCGGCAATGGCTGATACTTCTTCAACGATCTTTCCTTCTTCAAGTGATTATAAAACTTTGAAAGATCATCCGCTTGATAATGTGATTGGATCTGTTTCTGATGGTGTTCGCACGCGAAGTCAATCCGGTCTGATTAATGTTTGTCTTTTCTCATGCTTTATTTCTCAAATTGTTCCAAAAAATGTTCATGCTGCTCTACAAGATCCTTGTTGGGTAGAGTCTATGCAATTGGAACTTCAACAGTTCAGAAAGCTTAAAGTTTGGACTTTAGTTGATTTACCTCCCAACAAATATCCAATTGGTACAAAATGGGTATTTAAAAACAAACCAGATGATCGGGGTGTGGTGGTGCGAAACAAATCTAGACTTGTCGTGCAAGGCTTTGCTCAAGAAGAAGGAATTGATTATACAGAAGTCTTTGCTCCAGTTGCTCGTCTTGAAGCAATCCGAATATTTCTTGCTCATGCTGCTCATAAACAGTTCAAAGTGTACCAGATGGATGTGAAATGTGCTTTTCTCTACGGAGACATTGATAAAGAGATATATGTGTGTCAACCACCAGGCTTTGAAGATCCTGATTTTCCTGATAAAGTGTATAAGCTTGATAAATCTTTGTATGGCCTTCATCAAGCACCCAGAATCTGGTATGAAACTCTTACGCAATATCTTTTAAGCAATGGTTATTCTCGTGGTACCATTGATATGACCTTATTTAAAAGGGAGGTGAATGGTGAAATGATCTTTGTTCAAGTGTATGTCGATGATATTATTTTTGGATCAACAAACTCTCAATTGTGTAGAGAGTTTGAAGAAGTGATGAGCCAAAGGTTTGAAATGAGTATGATGGGTGAAATGTGCTTCTTTCTTGGCTTGCAAGTTGAACAACAGAAAGAAGGAATTCTTATTCATCAAGAGAAGTACATTAAAGATATTCTGAAGAAATTTAAGATGGATGATGCGTCTACTGAGATGACTCCTTTTACTGCTCAACCTGTCTCACTCCAGATGAAATGGAAAACCAGTTGATCCTCATCTTTTTCGGTCTATGATTGGCTCTCTCATGTATCTTACTGCAAGTCGTCCTGATATCACTTTCGCTGTTGGTTACTGTGCTAGATATCAGTCGGCTCCAAAGGAATCTCATGAGAAAGCTGTCAAACGAATATTTCGTTATCTCAAAGGATCGTCTCGTCTCGGACTGTGGTATCCATATGGTGGAAATTTTGATTTACATGCTTATTCTGATAGTGATTCCAATGGTTGCAGGTTAAACAGAAAATCTGTGTCTGGAGGTTGTCAATATTTGGGAAATTGTTTGGTATCCTGGCAGAGCAAGAAACAAACTACTGTTTCTCTTTCTACAGGGAAGCTGAATATATTGCTGCATCTAGCTGCTGCTCTCAAGTTCTCTGGATCCAACACCAAATGATTGATTATGGAATTAATTTCCTTCATACACCTTTATTCTGTGACAATGAGGCTGCCATTGGAATTGCTAAAAATCCCATTCATCATTCTCGCACAAAGCATATTGAAACCCGAATTCATGCGATTCGTGATGCTCAGGAGAAGGGTTTCATTAATATTATTCCCATCGATACAAAAAATCAAAAAGCTGATCTTTTCACAAAAACCTTTGATAAACCTCGTTTTTATGAATTGATTTCTATGCTTGGGTTAATATCTTTTTAAATTTTCATTTTCTATTTCTTTGATAATAATTAAAAAAAATAAAAAAAAATAATAAAAAAATTTAAGTTAAAATTCATTTATAATTATAGAAATATGAAAATAAAAATTTGGGGGAGTAATATCATTATTCTGAGATCGGATTTAACATGATGAGAAATGATTGTATATTCTCTAAATATTTTTATTTACATGACCAGTAATTCTATGAGAAATGATAGTAACTGTTACTGGATTCTGTTTCACATTAAAATAAAAGAAATGGATCAGATTCTTTGACGATATGCTTGATAGACTCAGCTGATGAATGAAGTAGACAGCAGCTTTATGATTAAATTAAACTTTATGCTTAAGAATGTCTGGATTTACTCATTCATTTTGGATTGCACAAAAACTGAGTCCTGACAAAAATTGGATTGAGAATGAATCTTTCGTTCATTTTGCTTTGTTATGTCATCATTCTCTGCTGGTTTATTTTGTGTTAAGATGTCTTGTGTCTGTGCTTATCTCCTCTGTTGTACGTGAGTACTGACCTGGAGTGATGATCTCCTCTGCTGTACGATAGTACTGACCTGGAGCTCTCATCAGCACATTATCAAATGGTTATCTCCTCTGTTATACGTGAGTATAGATCTGGAGCTCTCACCATTTTGATATAATTATGTCAAATCATCTTATCGATGAATTTCTCTCAGAACGAAATATTCTGTTTATAATCATTTGCACACTTATCCACAAATCTTGTTCCATGAAGATTGATTCATAATTCAAGAAATCCTGAGGTTGGGTGAGGGTTTTTACCAAATGATTGTGGGGTCTTAGCATTCTAAAGCATCTAATCGAACCTTAAATGAATCATAAGCTGTTGGTTGAAAAAGGATAAGGCATGAGTTTAAGTGGACAATTATATCAGCAATCGTTATTGATTTGTTCTAATTTCAGTTGTTTCTGTGCAGATTGTGATCAGATCTTGTATTCAGTATGATCTCATGACTGGTAGATGATTTTTTATCATCTTTATGTTCTAAAATATTTAGAGAATGTGATCTCTGATTATTTTAGATCTCATTATGTGATGTGCTTCCTTTGAGTATTTTAATTGTTAAAAAAAAAAAAAAAAAAATAATAAAAAAAATTTAAAAAATAATAAAAAAAAATAATAATAAAAAATAAAAATAAAATAAAAAAAAATGGTGCGAAATTATTCTTTCGCTAATAGCTTCGCAAGGCGAAACTGCAATTTCGCTAGGTTTGCTAATAAGTTGTTAACCAGTTATCTTCTAGCGAAATTACAGTTTCACTGGACGAAACTGTAAATTCGCCTGACGAATTTATAGTTTCGCTGTCTGCGAAACTATTTGGTATATAAGTCATGTTTGCGAATTTTCTCTCATATTTTCGCACACTCGCACAGCTTTCTTTCTAGGGTTTCTCCGTAACATAAAAAAAGGCGATTTTGATTTGTGTTTGTTATTTGGACTGATTTTTCGTGATATTCTCTTCGTATGTGAGTTTCGAACACTGATTCACTCTCTAATCTGGATTAAATCATATATTCATAAGGAATCTGGATTATGTCACTTCGGTGGTTTCGCTGTTCGTTCAGCGAAACTACTGAAGTCTCTGCGAAATTGAACGAAAGTTCACATCTTTTCAGCGAAACTGTAAAGTTATGCTGTCCGAGCGAACTTAACAGTTTCGCCATATCTTCTCTAATTTCGCAATGACTGATCCTTAATTTACACAGTTTCGCTTGTATTTTCATGAGTCAGCGAAACTAATTTGTAATAGCGAAACTAAATTAATATTTGGTGAAACTAATTGCGAAACTACTTTGATTCATTCTAATCTTGTCGAAACTACTTTTTGTTCTGCGAAAATAACAAGTTTCTATGAGCGAAATTATAGTTTCGCTCGTCGAAACTGTTTGTTTTTCTTGTCGAAACTGTCTTTGATTCAGCGAAACTATCATGTCTTAGTGAGCGAAACTATTGTTTCGCTTGCCGAAACTGATTGTTTCTTATGTTTTTGTCTTATTTTCTTATTTTCAGTATTTCTTATTCAAATTAATTTGTTGTTCTTTTCAGGTTATTATGGCGAATCTCAAGTTTGATGAGAGGAATAACATCACTGCCATATTAGACGATACTCTTCCAAAGGCGGCCGGATTTCGTGACTGTATTAGATGGCTCCAAAGATCACCCATTGCATATGCTATCTCTCACTCACCCACTATCTATGATCTTCATATTAGAGACTTTTGGAGATCAGCAGAATACAACACTGGAGGAGATGTTCAGAGAATCACAGCTAGAGTGATTGATCATGATATAACTATTACTGCTGAGAGCGTGTCAAGGATTCTTAGACTAGAAGATGATACTGGTGATGAAGTTGATATGACAGAATCTGAAGTATTCCAAGCTTTTCGACAAATGGGGTATGAGGGACCAGCTTTTGGTTCGAGGAAGGAGATTAAAAAGTCTTTTTTATCTAAAGAATGGAGATATATAGCTCACGTTTTTATTATGTGCTTAGCTCACCATAAGGGTGGATCTGATGGACTTAACCTTGACTGGGCCAAAGCTATGGTGATATGTTGTAAAGGGGGGAAAGCAAACATTGCTAGATTGATCTTTGCGTGTATGGCAGAAAATGTGATGGCGGTGAAAAAGGATAAATGGCTGTTATATCCTCGCTTTATTCAGATGATTATTGATGATCTTGTTCCTGATGTTCCTAAACATGGTGAAGTTAAGAGATTAGTGCAGATGAATCCTCGGATATTTGCTGATTGCTGTGCTATCCGCCATGATTTCAGTGGTAAAATAACCCATCTCTGGGAAAATATGTACCCACCAGAACGATGGAATTATATCAGACGGGTAGATGAGTCTGAAAACAAAAGGGCTGAGGAAACAAGGGTGAAACAAGCTGATGCAGCTAAGAAGAGAAAGAGATATGCAAAAGAGAAAGATTATGATTTCGAAGAAGACATAGATACACAAGCAGAGGAAATAAGGGTGGAGAAAGAATGGAGGTCGAAAAAGAAAACTGACTTTGTTGAGCCTGAACGAAGAACAAAACATAGACACGAGGGTTTCACAGCAGGGAAAGAGGGTAGTGCTGGTCTTAATGAGGATGTGATTCGTAGTCTAAATACTTCATTGGCAAATGAGTTAAGTATGATAAAGACTAAACTGACGAATCAGGAGATTAGGGAACAACAGAAAGACGAGGTAATTGAGGGAATGAAAAAGATGTTGGTTGATCAGAATAATTTGATTAAGAGATTGTTTGAAGAAATTTCTCAGATGAAAGCTGCTGCTGGCCTACCTAGTCAACTAACTCAATCTGAGTTAGATGATATGACTGATATATCTAAGTACTCATTCTTGAATGTGGGTACTTCATCCAAGGTAGGAGAGGGCACTTCTGGAGCAGCTGATACTGAAGCACGGGAACAAGAGATCCCAAGAGAAGATGCTGGGAGAAATGAGGAAGATGATATTATTGAAGCAGGGTTTGTTAACCTACAGTTTGATTTTGATAAGGATATTGTGGGAGAAGAAGTGGTTGTTACAGCTACTAATGAGGAAGTGTCAGATAAAGGAAAAGGTTTGATTGATGAAGAAGAGGAGGATGAGCAATTGGTTGATTATGATTCTGAACCGGAGTTCTATGAAGTAGATGAGAGACCTTTGGTGTATATTGCTAAGAAGGGAGATGATGAAAGTGATGTGTTTGAGATGGATAAGAGTGATTGGTTGGTGAAGGAGAAGGAGGCTGAAGAACTTACTCCTTTGTTTCAAAATATGGAAAGTTTAAGCAGGAAAGAGGCAGACAAGAAGATAATAAGTTGGTGTTATAATCCTTTCTTAAAGATGTTTTTGATTAAAAGAAGAGGAGGTAATATTAGTTACATGCTCAAGAGGAAGGCTTTTAAAACCTTGCCTAAATGGGATCTGAGACGGTTGGCCACCTTGCCTTTGATTAATGCTCATTTAAGTGAAAGGGCAGTATTTCTTGAGAAGGAAATTAAAAATGGCCTTAATGATAATTTTGAGTCATTTGGATACATGAAGGCTGAACGAAAGAGATCGAAGAAAGATAAAGACTGGGAGACTGGCAAAGGGAGGATTGTTTTGAGAGTCAAACCACCTAAGACTGTAAACAGAGTAAGATTGGCTGATCCTCTTCCTTCACGTTTACAGGACTTTGAAAAGTGGTTCTATGATAATAACACTGGCGAGGCGGTGATTAGAGCCAAACAAGGAAAAGAGTTTAGAGTGTTTGACCCAATGGAGTTATTCAGCTTCTGTGATGAAGATCTCTTGATTCTTTGTGAAAATCATATTAAGGCTGGGGCAGGAGAGGAAACACGAAAGGAGGCAAGCTTGTTTATGAATGTGGCGAACAAAATAAGAGGAGTACGGGCGGAAGTAAAGAGTTTGGCTGAAAAGGTGAGAGCACAAGATGACTTTGCCATGGATGTTCAAGACATGACCAGGCAGTTTGCTAGAGCTAGTGGTCATTCGGAGGAAGCTGGTGACGCAGGAATTAACCTTGGAGAATCAGTGGCTGAAGCTTCTAAAGATGTTGCTGCAGGAGGTGATGAAGATAGACCAACAGCAGCTGAGGAAACCGGAGCTGACGAGTCAAACCAAGAGAAGTGAAGATAGTAAGGTCCAACCTAGGGGGAGTATTGAAGATCATGTTAGGTTGGACTCACTTTAGCATAGATGTTTACTTTACATTGTAATAGGACTTTTGTTAGTTTCATTTTGCATTTTGTTAGTAATTAGCAGTTTTGGCAGTCCAGCGAAACTGTGAGCGAATCTATAGTTTCGCTCACAGTTTGCTGTTTTGGTTTACCCGGCGAACTTGTGTTCTGCCGGGCGAAACTATAGTTTCGGCATGACAGTTTCGCTGGTAGCGAAACTGTCAGCGAAACTATGACCGCTATATATACTATTGTCATTTCACTTTGTATGGTAAGTTTGCAAAACCCTAATCGTGGAATTCTGTTGCAAACTATCATTTCTAAGCAGTTACTTCATTGAAATACAATTGTGCTTATTGTTATTGAGTGAGTTTGTTCATTTGAATATCAATTATGTCTTGATTCATCATATTCACTTCTCAATTGTTGTTATTTGGTTTGTGTATTTGATATTGATCAAATTATCCTATCAATTGTACTGTTCATCGATCACATGGACCAACAACTGTATATGTTAAAGAAAAGGATGGAGAGATTCTTATTATATGTCTTTATGTTGATGATATCATTTATACAGGTTCATCTATGCACATGATTAGAGAATTCAAAGAAACGATGATACAAGAATTCGATATGACTGATCTTGGTGAGTTGCATTATATTTTGGGCCTGGAGGTGTCTCAGCAACCTAACGGAATATATATTTCACAAAGTAAATATGCCATTGATCTACTGCATAAGTTTGGCATGAGCAATTTTAAACCCGCTTCAACACCCATGAATGTCCAAAAAAATTGAAGCTTGAAGACGGTGGTTCTCCGGCTGATGGATTTTTATATCGAAGTCTCGTGGGAGGATTAATTTACCTTACACACACGAGACCTGATCTTGCTTATGCGGTTAGTATTATCTTTCGTTTTATGCAAAATCCGTCTACTAATCATTATGGTGTAGCAAAGAGAGTGCTTAGGTATGTTGCTGGAACAATGAACCTCGGTTTATGGTATGAAAAGCAAGAGTGTATTGAGCTAGTTGGATACACTGATAGCGACTGGGGAGGCAGCTTTGAAGACAAGAAAAGTATTTCAGCAAGCACATTTTCTATTGGAACTGCAGCAGTATCTTGGAGTTGCAAGAAACAACTAATTGTTGCTTTATCAACTACAGAGGCCGAGTATGTTGCTGCAGGTGCAGCAGCATGTCAAGCTATTTGGCTTAGGCAGCTCCTAAAAGATTTGGGTCAAGAGCAAAGTGGTTCAACTGTCATCTATTGCGACAACAAGTCTGCTGTGTTTCTAACCAAGAACCAAGCACATCACAGCAGGAGTAAGCATATAGATATAAAGTATCACTTCATCAGAGATCTGGTTGAACAACAGAAAATAGAGATCAAGTCATGTTTCACTGAAGAACAAGTTGCAGACATGTTTACAAAGGCACTGAAGCAGGAGCAGTTTCATTGGATTAGGACAAGCCTTGGTATGGTGGACTTGAAAGAGTTTGAATTAAGGGGAGATGTTAAAAAATAATTCAAACTTTATGTTTTAATTATTTAAATAGCTGGGTCAAATGGGTCGGTTGAGAGTTCCGAGTCCTTAGGAGTTTTTTTATGTTTTTGGTTGATTGAATAAGTCTTTTAAACGTTGTATGTATCGGCATATATAGGCATAGTAGTTTATTGAATAAGATCATTAGAGCATTCACAACTCGTTTGGTATATGTATGTGAGTGTAATCCTTAAATTATATGGAATGATTATCAGTAGTTGTGAGTGGAGGAGAGATAAATATTACTATTCAATCTGTAAATTTAATGAATTACTGTTCAACCTTTATAATTTTTTTAATATTTTTAAAAATTGTTGTGAGTGTAGGAGAGAGAAAAAGTAATGATAAATGTATAAAAAAATATTATTTCATTAAAAAGATGACAGGAAAAGTTGTATTTTTAGTATAATTATATGGATAAAGATAAAGAACGGGTTGTAAATGCTCTTAACTATTCTTCTTTCTTTGCATTCTAATCCTCTGTTTCTTTCCATTCGTATTCTTTTGCTTCTCTGAATTAACCAACAACTTCAACCTGGTACATATAAAGCCACCCACATCTGGACAAAGGCATATATTTCAAGTTTGCAACCATGAAAAGAAATATTGTGAACCAGACATTAAAGGAATATTATATTTTGGGAATAAAAAATGCTAGAAGGATTACTTTGATGATCCCCCACCAACAAATGTCAAGGAATAATCAAGGACCTATTATCAAGATTAGAAATGGTTGACATACATTATTGAAATTATCACAAAGAAAGAACCTCTAAATTGTAGTAATTAGAGATTAATATAGTACTCAAGTAACTAGTAAAAGCTAACATAATTCACGAGCACACACTAAAGTGATGATGATTCAAGAAACACTTACCATGAATGCAATTCAATCGCCATGTTTAATTAAGAAACGTTTACAATTCTACCTGTGATAAAACATTAAAAAACCATAAAATGTAACAGCCTAGAACATTTAGCGAGTTTTTTTTCTAAAATAGTGTTGGTTGTAAAAATATTTACCAAATTGTGTGATGTTAAAATTATTTACCAAAATGGGTGTTATACTTTATTTTTTTTCTATATTTAACAAATCTATTATAATCCTTTCATTTATTTTTTCTGAATGAACTTATTATCATTTTTATATATTTTCTCAATTAACTCATTATAGTTTTTTTTAACTCACGTATCATAAAAATTTTCCTTTAAATTATTAATCAAACAACATTTTAACTGAAAGAATAATTAAATAATCAAATTACACGAACAAAAGTATATAGATATTTCTTACTGGAAAATGATGGGCAAGTGTTTGTGTTTCCTCCCGTTTATTATTTAATTGAAATAAAACTTTAAAAAGTAATGATTTATATATTTTAAATAAATTTCCTCCTCAACTATATTGTCATGATCTGCAAAAATTAATAGCCTATTTTATTTAAGTACAAATTTGATTATGCAAAAGTTTCAAGTACCATTTAACCACAAAATTAAATCAACGAATTAAAAAAATAGCAAGTTATTGGATTTTAATTTCCAAGTTTCATTTATTGGTTGAGATTAATCCCAACTCGATAAATGTTTAAAGATACTCCCAACTTTGAGTTTATTTTTCTCCAACGATCCATTACTAACTGAGAGTTAACCCCGTTAGTTTTTTTATTACGTTGAATGTTTTTGTGGCCAAAACACTAAACAAAAAGTTGAAATCTATCATCAAGTCCGTCAATTTAAAATTTTCTCACCAAAAAACCTTTCAATCTCCACCTCCTGATTTGAACCACCAAACTCGTTGGAGGTAGATTGTAGGTGATGATGGAGGTTAGAGAATGGAAAACAGACTTAATTGAGACTAGGCGGTGTTGTAGTTAAAAAATGGCTCAAAGTTGGCATCATTTAATAAAAAAACTAACTAGGGTTAACTACCAGTTAGTAAGAGATCATTGAAGAAAAATAAGTTTAAAGTTAAGAGTGGCTGTAAACATTTCCTGAGTTGGGATTAATCTAGCTAATAAATGAAAGTTGAGATTATTAAAATCCTATAACCTTTATTTTAAAACAATCATAATGTTTACTAAGCAAAATTTCTATGAATATTTATGTAAAAGTTGGGATCAAGAAGACAAGTATATATATTTTTATAGATATTTTTTATTATATATTTAAATACATATGCGAAAGATGAAAAAGAAAATAACTAAACTATAATGAGTTGATATATTGAGGAAAAAGTTATAAAAAATAGGTCGGTTGAATAAAAAACAAAAATTATTAATATTGTTAGTTTGTTAAAAATAATTTAAGTTGCTACTTGCCCATATGTACTCAACTTAGCACTTTATCATGATTCTTATTTACTCATCACAAAGCTTGGTAATTTAGGGCTGATAATTAGCCGAGCTGGGCTTGAACTTTAAATCAAGCTAAAAACCCGACCTTTAACTTGGCTAATCTTGTTTTGGGCTAAATCTGACTTAGTTTAAGCTAAGTTTGACTCGGTTTGTTTGTTATATTTTAGAAAAAAAAGGTTTTAATGTAAATATATTAAACCAAATATGGATGGAGAGTTGGGTCTTTTAGTTGGGCTATATATGTTAAAAGTGGCCAATGAATAAGCAACCATTGGTTCACTTTCGCCTCGTTCGCAAACCAAGCAAGATCGGCTTTGTTTGTTTACAAATCGATCGAATATAAGTGAGAGTTTTTCAGCTTTTTCTAAGTGATTGAGCCATAAAAGATTTGAACACTCCTAGTTCACAATAGTTTTTTAGTTGGTGCACTCTTGATGATTTTTGTGGTTCCCCTCTGGATGGATCACAATAGTTGTTCAAGGCATTAAGCCGAGGCCTGGATAATGAGATTGATAATGTCCACACAAGTTTTCGTACTTTATGGAGTTTAATATTACATAAGTGAGGCACTCCACGTTTGAAATATTAATGTGTATATTTATATTTCAGTGAAAACTAAATTGTTTTACTTTGTGTTACTGCAACATTAAACCAACTATCGTGTCATTTCAAATAAAAACTACTTTTTTACACTTTTTTAGATAATTTTAACTACATAACATATGAATTATTATATACCAACAACAATTATATAATCCAAAAAGTAAACACCCCACATGAAATCATATATCATACATAGTCACGTTATAAAGCGTAATCCGTAAATAATACTTAACATTCATGATGCACATAAGCACATATTTATAATCAAATTATTAATTAAGACTATTCGTTAACCAATATTAATTATTGTTAAGTTTCCAACGTTCAACGACAATTAGGTTGTGCTCACGACACGTGTATGCAAGTTTTAGCGGAACTAACGGAATTTTGATAACAGAAAATTACTGTATGTCACATGTGTTTTTTACGTGCCTCCGGTCATCTAGCAAGACCGTTGTTGCATTCAAAGTGTAAACATTTGGTTTGATTGTCAAGGTAGAATCCTTAACACATTATGTGTGTATTCTTGTTTTTGTTTAACTGGGTGTAATTAGACGTCTGATTTTGGTATTTATTTTAAATTAATAACGTGTAAAAAGTTTCCCTTCTAATTGATAAAAAGTTTGCAATTTAATAATAATCACGACCTTAATAGTTAAAATCGGTGCATGACACCCAATAGAGAAAACCATGAGTATAGCCAAAATTTTGTATTCGTTGTTATCGAATTGACTCCCGATGTTGCATTGAAAGGTTATGATTTTTCAATTAAATTGAGCTTCAAAAAACGAAGGAGTTTAACAAATAAAGTATATGTTTCCGATTAGTATTTGAGTGGGTAAATCCATACATAGTGAGAAAAGTTATTAGTAAGTACCATGTAATACTTATATCTGGATTTAGTACTGAGGAGGTTCAAATGTCACAATGAACAATATCCACGGGTGCAAAAGTACAAGAATTTGTTTCATAAAAGGTAAATGTTTGGTATTAGAAAGTTGACAAGAAATACAAAACGTTTATCATTACTACAAGGAAAATTAAAACAACTACTAAAAATATCTAAGACTTAAGATCCAGGATGTCCAAAATGGTTATGCCATTGTAAAGATAGAGAAGTAAGAAAGCAAGTTAGAATCCAATTGATTCAACTGCATATTGGTGAAAGCAGTGTGTATGTTGGATGGGTTGTTGCATCAAAACCGGAGACCGAAGAAGCTGGAGAGGTTGCGTAGGCTTGGACTTAATTTTCGAGCTGCTACCACTACAACAATATCACCCTATCGCGACTAGACCTATGGCGACGACAGAGTGTCCTCGCTATAGGCCACCATATCGCGACGACATGTCGTCGCTATAGGTTAGATTAGGGTTTTGGCTACCAAAACTCCATCGCGACGACATGTCGTCGCCTTAGGTTCCACCTATCGCGACGACACAAAAGTCGTCGCCTCATTTTGTCGCCATAGGTAATTTTATGATAATTTATATTTATTTCAGATGGCTCAAGAATTTTCTTTATCTATGGCGACGACTTGTCGTCGCCATAGGTAACAAAATCTTTTTTTATTTTACTTCCTCTAAAATAAATAGGCGGTAAAAATATCCGCCTTTTCTGAAATCTCTATTGTGACGACATGTCGTCGCGATAGGTAATTTATTTTTTTTTCCCTTTTTTCCCTCTAAAAAATTGGAGAGAAATAACCCCGCCTTTTGTGAAACATCTATGGCGACGACATGTCGTCGCCATAGGGTGTGGACTTTTTTTATAAAAATAAATTGTGAACTTTTTTTATATCTATTACAATTATACTTATAAAAATAATACTTATAAAATAATAATTATGTTTGTTATAATTATAAGTCATAATAATATATTTTTTATAAAAATAATAATATTAACAATAATACATTGTGGACTTTTTTTATATTTATTATAATTATACTTATAAAAATAATACTTATAAAATAATAATTATGTTTGTTATAATTATAAGTCATAATAATATATTTTTTATAAAAATACTAATATTAACAATAATACATTGTGGACTTTTTTTATATTTATTATAATTATACTTATAAAAATAATACTTATAAAATAATAATTATATTAATTATAATTATAAGTCATAATAATATATATATTAATTATAAATATAGATAAATATGCTATTATGACGATCAGGGTTGATTACGTACTCAAAGGTGCTCTTACAACGATTAAGGTTGATTACATCATTGTTTATGTTCAACTCAAAGTTACTCTTATGTCGATTAAAATTGATTACATCATTGTTATGTTTCACTCAAATATGCTCTTATGACGATCAGGGTTGATTACATCATTGTTTATGTTTAACTCAAATGTTGTCTTATAACGATCAGTGTTGATTACATACTTAAAGGTGCTCTTATGACGATTAGGGTTGATTACATCATTGTTTATGTCGTACTCAAATATGCTCTCATTACGATTTGGGTTGATTACATACGTGCTCTTATGACAATTAGGGTTGATTACATACTTAAATGTGCTCTTATGAGGATTAGGGTTGATTACATCATTGTTTATGTTCAACTCAAATGTGTTCTTATGACGATTAGGGTTGATTACATCATTGTTTATGTTTAACTCAAATGTTGTCTTATAACGATCAGTGTTGATTACATACTTAAAGGTGCTCTTATGACGATTAGGGTTGATTACATCATTGTTTATGTCGTACTCAAATATGCTCTCATTACGATATGGGTTGATTACATACGTGCTCTTATGACAATTAGGGTTGATTACATACTCAAAGGTGCTCTTACGACGATTAAAGTTGATTACATCATTATTTATGTTCAACTCAAAGGTACTCTTATGACGATTAAAATTGTTACATCATTGTTTATATTCAAATCAAATGTGCTCTTTTGATGATTGGGGTTGATTACATACGTCAAATGTTAGCTTTAATCGAATTACAACTGTCGACATAAATTGAATTATTAATATTATTATTGCAATACTACTACTACTACAACAACAACAACAACAACAACAACAACAACAACAACAACAACAGCAACAGCAACAGCAAGAGCAAGAGCAACAGCAGCAGCAGCAGCAGCAGCAAGAGCAGCAAGAGCAGCAACAGCAGCAGCAGCAGCAACAGCAGCAGCAACAGCAACAGCAGCAACAACAACAACAACAACAACAACAATATCTCTCATTATGAATAATCAAGCGGGTCATCATCACATTCGAAACAATAAATGGAAGGAATAAAGCAACAAATACGAGAAATACAAGAAAGGATGAATGAATTTGAAAGAAGAAAACATAATCTCAATAACGACGAAGATGATGAAGATGACGATAATTAGGAAGTTAATTTGTTAGGGTTGTAAAAACTTAAGATATGTTTAGTTTGATACTTTTGTCTTGTTTGGTATGTACTTAATTAGAATTGTTTGATCTACGTTTAAGTATTGATAATATTTACGTTTCATTTCTGCGTATCTGATTTGAGTAAATTATTTAGGTAAAAAACCTGAAAAAAATCAAAATTTAAAAATTAAATTATTTAATCAGGAACCCTATGGCGACAACAGCCATAGATAAATTAGAAAATAATTTTATTAATTTAATATATTTTCTATTTTTATTATTTATTATATTAAAATACCTATGGCGATGACATGTCGTCGCCATAGGGTCCACGGGTTAGATATTTTAATTTAATTTTTGAATTAAAAAAATTGGGGAAATATTAATAGCGACGAGCCTATCGCGACGACATGTCGTCGCGATAGGTGACAATGGCGACAAAGTCTACCTCGACGACTTTTTTTGACCTATTGCGACGAAACTACGGCGATTATCACTATCGCGACGACATGTCGTCGCGACAGGTTATGGCGACGACAAATGACACCTATGGCGACGACATGTGTCGTCGCGATAGGGCAAAAATCTTGTAGTGTACGCCGCGATCGGGAATCGGACCGCAACTTGCACAAGCCCATTATAGTGATAGATTTACATTACATAATAATAAGATGATTGTGAATATAATTTTAGAATACTAATGAGATAATATTCTGTTTTGTATCTTAAAAAATGACAATACACATACTAAGGCATGTAGTATGCTTTTATATGTAAGTGCATAATATATGTCTGATTGTCGATATTTACAGTCAAAACGAAGTATGAATGATCCTATATTCATATGTAGTTTATCTTATCAACCCTAATAATATAAAATAGCTATAGTCATATGATCATTTTTTAGAATATCTATGTTATCTCTACCTAAGCTACCCTTAAGATAGTCCACGTGTCTACCATAATAAGCTTACAATTTTTGGTAAGTAAATTTAATTTTCAAGTGAGTTTTGATTTGGTTGTCGAGACTCGATCAAAAACAAGTTAATATATCGATCTTAGTTACCTTTATTGTATAAGGATAAGTAATGTCGTCTCCATAGGGAATATGTGAAAAATATTTAATTAATACGACTTGATTAACTTAAAAACACGAACTTTATAATTAAAGATTGGAACTTTGGATGAAACTAAGAACACAATTGCAAAAAGCAACAACTTTGAAACGAATTTACTTAAATAGTAAAAAAACAATCACTTTCGGGTTTTCAATTCCGCAAGATTAACAATTTGGTGTGTTTAATTTAGGGTTTGTAAGAAACAATATTTCAAGATCTTAGCTTTTGATTAAAGTGATAACAACGGAACAAGCTTTTAAGATTTATTCGTTCACAATGTTACCAATTTACATATATCAAATTGTCTACTTTCTTAATGAGCTCACGATGCAAGAAAATTAAAAACTGATAATCAACCAAACAACTTTATTTATAAGCATACCTTTTAAATCGACCAAATCAAAGCAAACCAATTGTCTCACTTGACAAGAATCGTACTCCCGGAAGTAATCACGAAACACTAGCTGCTCATGGTATTAATTGAATCTTCAATCTTGTGATTATAACGATTGTAGATGATTTGGGATGAATGGGAAGGCTTGAGATAACCAAAAATCAGCTTAGAATCTTCAGATTTTGTGTATGGAAAGTTGTAGATTGAATTGGGATTGATTTGGTTTAAATAAACTTGAAAATCCATAAAATCCGGATGCTGTTAGGCTATCGACGTATCATAAGCCCACCGGCATATGATACGCCGCCTCATACGCCCAACCATCAGTTCTTTTGTCAAATACATCCACGAATACGCCGCCAATATACCGCCCGAAGTATGATACGCCGCCTCATACTCCGCCCGATGTATGATACGCCCATACCCGGCCTATGATATGCCGGTACACCTCAATTTGTGTAACTTTTTATATTTATATCTTCAGTTCTTGTAGTTCTCTATGTTGCTTCTTTTGCATCCAATTAAGCTTGTTTAGGGTACAAACACCTATGAACAAAACACAAACAAAATATACTTATTCCATAATAACAACGATGTAAAATCACGTAATTAGATCAATTAAACTTTGAATTATTACCATGCGATCAAGTTTGCTTAATAAATACTTAATTACTACTACATTAATCACTTAAATTCTTTCTATAAATAATAAGTCATATTTAAATACTTTCATAAATCTTAATTTGATTAAAATAAAGTTTAATTTCTAAATATATAACTGAAAATGATATCTATAATTGAACTAGTATTAAGCCCCCCGCGTTGCTGCGGGGTGCGTTATATCATGTCAAATAGCACTAGGGACACACTACCGTTAGCGACCACCAATACCGAAAAACTCATATAACAAAAACGAAAAATAAAACCGATCTTGGACCGAAACGTAGCACTAAAGACACCAATGTTAGGCGAAACATAAAATATATAAAACAATAAGTCGATGTTGGACCAGCATGTTGCAACAGTACCGTTAAACGGGAAAAAAATAAGCGAAAAAACGTTGAACAAAACACGAACGTTGCGCCATGTTAACTCGCAAAATGTAAATTAAAACGTAAAACAAAAACTATAGGGACCAAAGATAAAAGTAAAAAAAAATGCTTGGGTTATGTAAAATATGTAAAAATATTAGGTTAAAATAAAAAAGTTAGAAATTAAAAGTAAATAAGACAAAAGATGGGTGCAATCCTTAAAGCTTGTTGTACAACCCATAATGTACAAGAAACTTGGTAATTAGTATATATATATATATATATATATATATATATATATATATATATATATATATATATATATATATATATATATATATATATATATATATATATATATATATAGAGGGACTTTCAATTGAAAACCAATATTTTGGAAAAAACCAAAAGAACCAATATGAGCCTTAGATCTTGTTGATCAATGGCTATAATTAACAAGGGTATAGTTGTAATTTTAAACCATTTAAAATTGATGGATAGATGTATGGGAGGGGTACAATTGGAATTTCATCTTCCATTTGAGAAACCTCCATTCATGATCTCTCCCACGATCAAATTAGTTTCATAATCCCCAATTAGTTTCCATAATTTGAACAAATCCATCTCCTCGTTCCCTCAATCTTTGATCAAATTCGGTCATCCTTTTACGTTCGCCTGAAGATTCCAAACCCATCAATCCAATCTATTCGCCTTCGAAAGTTCTGAAAAGTGTCTCATTAGAGTAAACGACCCAAGCCTAGCGGGTGCTTCTTTAACCTCTTTCCAAATCAAAATCCTCTGAACCTAACTGGTAATTCGATTTCGTTTATTCTTTGATTGTGTTTATTTTATTACACATTTTTGTTTAGCACTTTCTTGTTGATTTCTCTAGGGCTAAATATAAAAATTAAAATTGAATGGAAATTGAGGTATTTTCTGTAGGTAATGGATGAAAAATTTGTTATTAATCCTTGAATGTGATGTGTTCATTTCCTTTTATGAATGTAGTAGATGTGTTGATTTCAAACAGGTTATATGTAGGAAAAAATAGCTATAGTTCATTGTTGGTTTCTTGTAGTTTGTTTAAATCCTTCTAATTGAAATCAAAGATACTAATTTTCTCATTCTAGCCCTTAAATTACATTTCATTTTGGTTAACTTATTATCTCTGTGTCCATATAGTTCACATAATCCCAGATTCCTAAACCAAGATTTTCTACACAATTTTAAATCTCTATCTCATGATTAAATTCTAAGCATGTGTTATATTGATTAACAAATTAGTTTGGTGTGGGTATATAGGAGTGTGTTTATATAATTTGGCAATATTTTGGTGAGCTTTAATCTTAAAGATATAGTTCTGTATATTTTAGTGGTATTTTGGTTTTGTTCAATTACATTTGTGGGTTTATATATATTTCATACGAACTGTGGTTTTTTTTAATAATTATTCTTACCATACCATTATTAAATTAGTTGAATTTTGGTAGTTGACTTTCTCTGGAACCCAATGGTATTCATTTACCTTATCTGTCGTCTTTATGTAGAATGCATGTATGCATTGGTTAGTGACTAATTTATGTGGAGATTGTAAGCCATAAATGTATCATTATATATATTCGTTTTTTCTATAAATTTCTTATTTATTAGATCAAACTAAAAGGTAGTAATGTAACTGTTGAGATTCCATGGCCATAAATATATTTGTGTAATGTCCTCTGTATTGTTTTTTTTTTTTGAACAGCTGCAATTTTATTAATTCACCAAAGAAAATTACATCGTACTAGCGAGAAGCTAGAAAAGTACAAACCCCGACCATATTACATTATTACATCCGGTATTTTAAATGTCTTCCATTGCTCCCAATCAAGATTAATCATCTTTGCGCGGTGTTTAATCCAAAGAAAACCCAGCACTTTAATTTCTTCCACCATGTTTTCGATGAGAACTCTTTTGTTCGAAAAAACAAGACTGTTCCTCGCTTTCCAGATCACCCAAGAAGCAATGTGGATTATTGATTTAAGAATCTTATCTTTAAGGAAATTCCTCATAATCGGCTCCCTTGAGCAAAGCAAGTCCTTGGTTTGAGGAATGTCGCACCACGAACTAATGCTTTGCCAAATAACAGTCGCTATATAACAACCAGTTAAAATATGATCAATTGATTCATTTACTTCTCCACAAAGTCTACAAAATGGGGAAGGAGTTGAGATGTTCCGGGAGTGGAGGTTCATCACCGTGGGAAGACGATCCAGTGCCGCTCTCCAACCGAATATATTAACTTTATTCGGCAACCATTTGTTCCAGTGAAACCCGATTGGTGTCATCATGTTTTGATTATGCATGAGAAGTTTTTTAATTGACTTGACCGAGAAAATTCCATTAGATTCACCTTTCCATAGCCATTTGTCCTCGATTTTATGGATCATGTCCGAGACCGGAATATTGAATATTGATAGAATATGCTCCACTTTAGTGATCTTTGACCAAGTGCCCGAGAGACCCCTTTTGACAGGTAGAGTTGATAAGTTTCTCCTGGAAGAATGAAAAGCCATCACAATTTGGTTCCATAAGTACGAACTTTCAGTCTTGTATCTCCAAAACCACTTGGATAAGAGTGCAATGTTTGCATCCTTCAGAGAGCCGATGCCTAGACCGCCTTGCTCTTTTGGAGCAGTGACTTTGTTCCAGGATACCCAATTGATTTTACGCTTGTTAGAATCACCTCCCCATAGGAAACGTCTTTTTAATGATTCTAATTTGTCAATTACTTTGGTGGGAGCTCTATATAGAGAAAAGTAGTAAGTAGGCAAATTATCAAAAACTGAATTGATGAGTGTGATTCTACCCCCCATAGAGAGGGTTGAAGCCTTCCATTTTGAAAGTCTTGACTCGAAAACTTCAATTACCGGAGCCCAATTGTTGTAGCGGCTCATATTGGATCCGACCTTCAAACCCAAATATTCAAAAGGAAGCGACCCTGCTTTGCATTTTAGCAATTTTGCCATGTCTTCCACATCCTGTTGTTCAACCCCAATACCGAGAATCATTGATTTCCTTAGATTTATTTTAAGGCCTGCAATCATATGAAAACATCTCAAGATACGGGTTAGATTCAATAGGTTATTAGTTTCCCATGCATCAAAAATTATTATGTCATCTGCATATAAGAGGTGGGATAACAAAGGGCCATTATTGGGAGTTTGAATCCCACTTATTAATCCGGAAGATGTCGCCATCGAAAGAATTCCAGTAAGCCCCTCCATGGCTAATATGAAAATATATGAGGAGAGTGGATTGCCTTGTCGGACTCCTCCCGAACATTTGAATTCCCCTGTGGGCGAACCATTAACAAGCACCGAAGATTTTGAGAAAGCGAGAACCCCTTTGGTCCATGATCTCCATTTTTGTGGAAATCCCATTTGTTCCATAATCTTGTCGATAAACGTCCAGTTGATCGAGTCGAAGGCTTTCTCCAGATCGATCTTGAGGATTGCAGCCTTCTTTCTTGATTTTTTTAGCCAGGAGATTGTTTCATTTAGAATGAGGGGGCCGTCCAGAATGTTGCGATTTGTGATGAATGCAGATTGTTGATGGGAGATAATTGAGCCAATGATAGGTTTTAGTCTCGAAGCCAGAGCCTTAGAAAAAACCTTTTCTATGCAACAGATAAGAGAGATCGGTCTGTAATCATTGAGAGATGATTGTACATCCCCTTTTGGGATTAAGTCAATGAATGATGAACACCAAGAATCTTGAATTGAAGCCGAGGAATGATAATAAGAAAACAGATTATAAAAATCTGTTTCAAAAAATTCCCAGAATCGTTTTAAAAAGCCAATATTGAAACCATCTGGGCCCGGTGCACGATCGCTACTTTTTTTCAGACTGCGTTTTTGATTTCCTGATTAGAAAAAGGGGAGATCAAGGAGGCGCAATCCAGATCGGATATGCGATTAATGTTGGGGCAATTGAAGGAGGGGCGGATGGCAATGGGTTCTTGAAACTTAGAACGGAAGAAGAGTTCAACGTTCTCCTTAATTTCCTTAGGATCAGTTGACCATCGATCATTGATCATTAGGCCATTAATCCTGCTTTTGGAGATTTTATTGTTCACGATCCCATGAAAGAAGGCTGAATTTTCATCCCCGTCGACTGCCCATTTAACACGAGATTTTTGCTTTAGGTCTTTGATTTTCCTTGTTTCTATTTCTGCCACCTGCCTTCTGTAATCCAATTTTTCATTGATTTCCTCCTCAGTTAGGTTTCAAGTTTCAGCAATAATCTCATATTCTTCAATTTTGATCTTTAGTCTGTTTTTCTCGCCTTCATCTTTGAGTTTCTCCCTGGAGATCCACGATTTAATCTCTTGTTTTAGAAATTTAAGTTTGGCTGCCAAATATCTATCCGGAGGACCTACATGGTTGAATCTACAGCATGCATCTTTGATTAGGTCATCGAAACCCGGCCTTTCCATCCAAGAGTTAAATAGCCTGAAAGGAATCGGGCCAAAGTCTAAGGAGGTTGTACAAAGGATTATCGGACAATGATCCGATAACTCACGAGGGAGGGCCATAAAGGATGCTTCAGGCCAACGGTTGATGAAATCATTGCAGATAAAGGCCCGGTCAATTCGACTCATATTGGTGCCATTGGCTGACGCGTACGTGAATTTCCTTTCGCTCATTGTGTACTCCGAGAGCCCGTTGTCATTAATGAATTCATTAAAGTATCTCGCACCTGTAGGATTGAAGCCAGAATTTTTCCTTTCTTCTCTGGATCGTACCTCATTGAAGTCACCGATAATTACCCATAGTCCATCACGGCTGGTTTTTAGTGTCCCAATTTTTTCCCATAAAGCTTTTTTAAGATTCAACTCATGAGGGGCATAAACGTTAAGAACGTTAATTGTTACCTTGGCACCGTGGAGTTCTCCTCTTATGAGGATGAAGCAAGATTCTTTGATGATCTCGGAGGATTTCAGGATGGAAGGGTTCCAAATGCAGTGTAATCCTCCTGATCTTCCAGCAGCATCAGTCCAAACTGCTTCATGTTTAGAGTTCCCCCAAAAGTTCTTTGAGATAATCTTTGAACCATCCGAAAATTGAGTCTCCTGAAGACAAATGAAGTCGATCCCATGAGTTGCTTTTATTCTTTTAATCCAGTCAGCCTTGCCAGGATCCCCAACTCCCCTTATATTTAGTGATAGGATATTCATTGGTCAGTATTTTGTTCGCCTTCACCCAGAATTGTTTCTCTAACCTGAGATTCAAAACCATCTAGGTTAACTTGAATACTAGCTCCGACTTTGATAGTGTTCGCAGTTTCAGAATCCAAGAATTGGTCATCATTCCTTCCTATAGGGGATGGATTCGTGTAATCGTCATTCAAGTCCATCGCGATTGAGGAAGGGTTCGTCGGAGAGTTCAAAGGGGAGGAACTTAGGTCCGGGGGATTAAAGCTAGGCAGGAAGGGGGGAGAGGGCATCGGGATGGGATGTTGATTGGGGGGCCCAGTGGATAAGTTTGGGCTTGGCCCATGTCTTTAGCAGGGCTTCTGGTTCTGGGCCGTTTGCGAGACCTGGACCCATTTGGTTGAAAATATACTTTATTGTTGCCATGATTAGCCGCCAAACAACCCATCGAGAATGTCAACGGTTCTTGAGTCCCGGCAGCTGGATGTTGGGCATGTATGTTTTCAAGATTCACTCCTGACTGTTGGTTATCCCTGTTTGAATTTTGCACTTTGCCCCATACCGATGACATCATCTCATCCGAGCCAGAGGAGTCACCGGAGAACTGATCCGACGAGCTCGTTTTTGAATTGGAATTGTTAATGAATGAAGGCAACCATGGTTTTGGTTCTTCGATGATCCATACTTTGAAGCTTTTCTTTTTCCAAACCAGAGTGATTTCCTCACATAACGGTTTCTCTGATGTGATCATCACATCCATGTGACTATGGGTTAAATCGTGGTCCCCGATTGAGGCCTCCGAACCATGAATCACCTGACCAATCTTCTCCCCAATTTTGTTGAAGATCTTCTTATCCCATAGCTGAATTGGAACCCCATGGATTCTGATCCTTGCTATACGTTCATACGGCAACGACTGTCCTTTCCAAAGTTCAAGTTTAGAAAACCACTTTTTCCACTGATCTTCGTTAGCCAGGAAAGCTTTTGCATGGACTGAATAGTGAAATGTTATGGCAACTAAGAATCCCCCAAGATATCGTATATTGATATCTTCTCGAACATCCTTATTGATCAGAGTTTGTAAATTGTTAATAGTTTCTATATCATGAGTCCTTCCAATTAATGCTTGATCTCTCCAGTGTATGAAAGCATTGGTTTCTTCCGAGCCAACCTCCACAATTTTGGTTTTTGTCACTGACGTATCGTTGATAACCATATCCCTGTAAGATTTACCCATTCTAACATATCCATTTTTGGACACCATACTCTCCCGATGGCTGTTCAGATTCCGAAAGGTTTCTTGAGGTGGCATAACATTGCGATTTCCATCTCTGTCGAATTTTGCTAAATTGACTGATAAAATCGAATTCCCCATCTTCGTTTTCACTAAAGCTTCCTCAAGTCGCCGAACACTCATCGAACCAGGATACCGAACAAATCCGAACCGCCCACCAGATTTGTCCCTTTTAGTAGCGATGTATGCATCAATCACATTACCGAAATTGTTGAAGGTATTCTTAAGGTCTTCTACAGCGCAATCTTCAGGCAGGTTGCCAACAAAAAAAGAGATAGGTTTGGGTCTCTCACTCCTGATGTTAGTGCGGAGTGTAGCAGCTTCTTGTCTTCTTCTTGATCTTGATCTAACTTCACACCATCCTTGATCCTCTGCATTGCATTTAGCGTTGTTCTGAGGTCTTCAACCTTGGTCGTCATCCTTTTTCGGTCTTCTGTTTGAGTCTTCAGCTTGGGTCTTCAGCTCCGGCGTCGTCATCCTTTGCTTTTTATAGTTTAGACGAAGTATGATTAGTGACGAATTCATTCGGGTGTCACTGTCCTCTGTATTGGTACATGTAATAATATGCAATAATATGAATCTGATCTTTTTTTTTATTGTTCAGTTAATCAAACTGTAAGGATTCCTGAAGTCTGATGCAACCCAAAACAGCTTAAGTGTCTCAGCAAACATGCACTAAGTACTGAAGTGAAGAATGCTTCGGAAGTTTTACACAAAGCATTAGAAAATACTCTAAGTGTAAAATCTTCCGAAGCCAAGACCAATATCTTCCGAAGCCAAACATGAAGTCTTCCGAAGCTTCAGAGACAAAGTCTTCCGAAGCCTCATCCTATGAAGACAGATTTCTTCCGAAGACTTTTAGTACACATGCTTTATCTGATGTACTGTTCCATAAAGCACCTTTTCCGCTGCATCTCTGTAAAGTCACCAACTTACATGAGTTGGTGAAAAGGGTCATGCTTTTGGTAACTGTACATTGAGGTCTTGAGTCTGTAACTTTCCACTTTATGTACTTTATCCTTTTTGTATTGTAAAAGGATGTGAGCTATGGCATGTCATAGTCACAAGGTCAAAAGGCAGATATGCCTTTTGATCCTACAATTGATTTTGTTAGTGTCTAGTCAATTGTATCCAGCTGGCCTTCAAAGTATGGCCGGCTGTAGGTTGTAGTATAAGTATTTCAAGTTCTTGTATCTTTTCTTAATGCTTTGTAACACTTGTAAGAGAACTTGAGAAAGCAATATACTGCCTCCTTGAAACCCAACTCTCTTGTTCTGTCTTATTACTTACTTGTGTTCTTAGCATCATACTTGGTTACCCAGTTCACTGTTTGATTAGAGATTAGTTATTCTCCTCATTGTGTGATTGTGTTGTAATTGTAGTTAAGCCCTTAAACGGTCCTGCAATTGGTATCAGAGCATTCCAGGCTCTTGATATAAGATCTAACCATCTTAAGATCCCTCACAACACACAAAAGCTAAACTCTTCAAATGGCTGCCATCTCTAAGACTGATATGGAGACTGGAACCATGAACAAATCCCCACTGATCACTCTTGATGATTTTGACACCTGGTGCATGAGGATGGAAGGCTTCATCAGGTCTCTTGATTCAAGAATGTGGGAATCTGTTGAGAATGGACCTTTCATACCCAGCACCCCCTCTGCTACTGGTGCTGGTATGATTCCTAAAGATGTGGCCAACTACTCAGATGAAGATAGAAAAAGAGTAGAAATTGATAGGAAGGCCATGACTGCTCTTCAGACTGCTCTCCCAAACTCTGTATACAGAGGCTTCAAGAAGTGCAAGACTGCCAAGCAGCTGTGGGATGCACTGAAGCTGATGTATGAAGGCTCCTCTGAAGCCAAGGAGAACAAGAAAGATCTTCTGAAGCAGCAGTTTGAAAATTTCACCTTCAAAGCAGGTGAGACCATGACTCAACAATACTTCAGATATGTTGAGATTGTGGATACCCTAGTGGATGGAGGAGTTCCTCTTGAGAACAGGGACATTGTAAGGAAGTTCATGTCATCACTTCCTAGGCAATGGACACACTATTGTGTGGTGATCAAGAGGACTGAGAATCTTAAGACTCTTACTCTTACAGAGTTGTATGGGATTCTCAGTGGATACCAGATGGAGATGAACATGCAAGGTTCATCTGGCAACTCCAACAATCAAATGGGTTCAGCCCTTCATGTGGTTGAAAGGGACAGCATAGAACCTCAGCATCATCTCTTATGCTACCCTGACAACTCACAAAAGGGTCCTTTCATCACCTTCCCGGAGACACCAAGGGAGAACTTTACTCAAGGAAGCCCATTCCAAGAGACAAGTTCTTCTCAAGCCTTTGTGTCTGCAGATGAAAGCTGTGGGAATTATCTCTTCACTCTTGAAGACCTGGACTGTATCCATCCAGATGACCTGGAATACATGGAGATAGTTCAGCAGATGGCTCTCCTCACTCACAGAGCCAAGAAGTTCTACAAGAGGACAGGAAGAAGATTCCCAAGCAATGCTACCAGCAGCAAGTTTGGGCTGGATAAAAGCAAAGTTAAGTGTTACAACTGTAACCTTATGGGTCACTTTGCCAGGGAGTGTAAGGCACCTAAAACAAATGGGGGCCAAACACAACCCAGACCAAACTTTGCTGACAAAGCTCCTCAAGCTGAGAAGACAAAGCAACATGCTGCTGTTGCTGTTGAAGAAGGAGGCTTTGACTGGAGTTTTCAGGTGGAGGATGCTTCTCCAAACCAAGCACTGATGGCTGACCATGATGAAGCCAAGGTATTGGAACATCTTTGCTCCCCTGAATGCATTGCTAAAGTAAATAGATACAGGTCCTATAACCTAGAGATGAGATCTGATCTTGAGTCATTAAACATATTAAAATCTGATTTTAGAAAGTCTGAAAATGATTACAAGTTAAAGATAGAAGACTTGGAGAAAACCATTTCAGTACTAAAACATGAACATACAGATTTCAGAACTCAGATCCAAGATCTCATCACTAAGTTAACTGAGTGCCAGGCTGAGCTTGTGATCAGCAAAGCCAAGGCAGAAAAGAGTGTTCTTGAAGAAGAGACCTTCAAGAACATGATATCCTCATCCCTGCACAACAAAGTTTGTTATCAAAACAGACAGGGACTAGGATCAAATGAGATAGCTCCTCCACACACAATCTTGTCTGTAAGATCTCCTAGGTGTGGAACTTGTGAAGATGAGCTTCCTCTCATAGATCCTGTAAGTGAGGATGATGAAGAAGTGATAGTGAAGAATTCCTCTGAGAAGAGTGAAGAAGAGGATTCTCCCAAGGGCCACTATCCTTCTGAGGAGAAGAAATCAACTGGGATGACCAAGTCCAAAAGAAAGAACTTGATCAGAAAGAGCAAAAGAAAGGCAAAGAAGGCTCAAGAGATCAAGGCTACTTTTGATGCTAAGCAGAAACAAGTTTTTATCTCTGCAGGTTTCAAAGTAGTAAGGACTGAAGACATCAACCAAGACTCCTTAGCTAAGAGTCATGGTTCTTGTTCAAATCATCTCAGTACCAAGAAGAAGACTGATTTGCTGTGTACCACTGCTGCACAGCCTGGACCATCAAACTCCAAGAACAGTTCACAGCCCAAGGGAACTGTCTCAGCATCTACCAAGATGAAGATGGAGAGGGGATGTGACCAAAGTCAGTCTTGTTCTCAAAGGGAGACTTGTTTGAAGAAGAAAAAGTTGTGTGTCATGTGTGAATGTACTTCTCACATTGCTAAGGATTGCCCATACAATCCTAAAAGTACTGTCCACATGACTAAAACAAAGACTTCAAAGAGTCTCAAGAAATCCCAAGCTTCGGAAGGAAAGTCTGTTTCCTTCGGAAGCTTCAAATCAAAGAAGGAGGTAAGTGGAAAATTACCTTCGGAAGCAAAGTTGGTCTCGGAAGAAAGGAATTCTTCCGAAGCACTAAAGTCTGCTGCAGTGACTGTAGACTCTTCCGAAGGATCAGTCATCAAAACTTATGAAGTTCCAAAAGCTTCTAAGGTTTTGAAGGTCAAGTCCAAGACTCCAAAGGTGGTGTGGAAGTCTAAGAAAGACCAAATGACTGAGATTTCTCCATCAACAACAGCTGAAGATCCCTATAGTACAACCATAGGATCCATTACTGTTGCATTACCTTCTTTTACTGTTAATGAGCCCAAGACAAGTAAGGCTTGGGTTTCAAATGTAACTAATCATCTTCTCTGTGCAGGAACAGCTCAAGACCAACAGGAATGTTTGGATAATTGACAGTGGCTGTTCCAGGCACATGACTGGCAATAGGTCTCTACTTCACAATTTTGAGAGGATTGATGGAGGACCAGTTGCCTTTGGAGGAGATGAAGGTGGTTACATTTCTGGAAGGGGCAAGGTCACAAATCGTAAGCTCAGCATTGAGAAGGTAAACTTTGTCAAGGAGCTTGGGTACAATCTTCTGAGTGTATCCCAATTTTGTGATCAGAGTCATAACATGCTCTTTACTGAGCATGAGTGCATTGTTCTCAAACCTGGTGTGGTCATTCCTCATGAGCATATCCTGCTCAGAGCCCCCAGGAAAGGGAACATGTACAAGATGGATTTGCAAGAAACATCTCCTCAGGAGAAGTTTCATGCTTTCTATCAAAAGCAAATAGTGATGAGTCTTTCCTATGGCATAAAAGAATGTGCCATGTAAACTTTAAGAACATGAATAAATTAATTAAACATGATTGGTAACTGGAATGCCAAAGAAAGAGTTTACTAGTGATGATCATTGTGTGGCATGCCTGAAAGGGAAGCAACACAAAGTATCTCACAAGCCTAAGGAAAAGAACTCCATCACTACTCCCCTACACTTGTTACATATGGATCTCTTTGGCCCCACCAGTGTAATGAGTTTAGGAAGGACCTCTTACTGTCTGGTGATCACAGATGATTTTACAAGATTCACTTGGGTCTTCTTCCTTAGAACTAAGGATGAAACCCCTGAGATTCTGAAGAATTTCATCTTAAAAGTTGAGAATCAATGTGATCACAAGGTCAAAACCATAAGATGTGATCAAGGAACTGAATTCAAGAACCAAATCCTTGATGCATTTTGTGATGAAAAAGGTATTACAAGACAATATAGTGCTCCCAGGACTCCTCAGCAAAATGGAGTTGCTGAAAGGAGAAACAGGACACTTATTGAAGCTGCAAGAACTATGTTGTCTGACTCTAAACTGCCTATCACCTTCTGGGCAGAAGCAGTCAATACTGCTTGCTATGTGCAAAACAGAGTTTTAGTAGTTAAGACACATGGTAAGACTCCTTATGAACTTTGGCACAAGAGGAAACCTTTCATTGGTTTTCTCAGGTCATTTGGATGTCCCTGCACCATCTTGAATACCAAAGATCAAATTGCCAAGTTTGCTGAGAAATCAGATGATGGACATTTCATTGGATACTCTTCTCAAGCTAAAGCTTATAGAGTATACAATCTCAGAACTAGAATTGTTGAGGAGTCAGCCAATGTGACTTTCAATGAGCACACTCCCTGTGTGGCTGGTTCTGGTCCGGATTGGCTGTTTGATCTTGATTTAGTTACCAACTGCTTTAACAAATCTTGTGAGCATGTTTCAGGATCTGCAGAAAATCTAAATACAGGTGATCCTGATCCAAGATTTGAGCTAGGAAGATCTTCTCACTCATACATCTTCAGCTCCAGTTGGAACTACTTCAGCAAATGAGGTTTCTATCAGCACAACAATGACCAATTCAGCTGATACATCTGGCATGCCTTCAAATTCCAGCTCAGAGGCCTCTCAACCAGATAAAGATACCTCACTTGTAGAAGACAACAATGGTGATGGTGATAGTGATCAGGAATTTCTTGATGCTAATAACCACACCATAGATGACAACATCAATGATGTCTCACACTCATTGGATCAAGTTAATCTTGATAAGTGTGATAATGTGGAGGGTGAATCTTCAGGACCAGATTTAAATTTCTCAAATTTAGATCTTTCCCAGCAACTTGCTGTGATCCCTCAGCTAAGGATCCACAAGTCTCACCCCACCACAAACATCATTGGAGATGTTGTCACAGGGGTAAGAACAAGAGGACAAACCCATGAAGCAAATGTTTGTCTTCACTCTTGTTTCTTATCCCAGATAGAGCCCAAGAAAGTTGATGAAGCTCTAAAGGATGGAAGTTGGGTTGAAGCTATGCAACAAGAGCTGCTTCAATTCAAAAGGCAGAAAGTTTGGAACCTTTGTCCTCTTCCTCATGGGAAGACTACCATTGGAACCAAATGGGTTTTTAGAAACAAGAAGGATGATAGGGGAATCATCATCAAGAACAAGGCAAGACTAGTTGTTCAAGGATACACACAAGAAGAAGGGATTGACTACACTGATGTCTTTGCTCCTGTAGCAAGACTAGAAGCTGTTAGGATATTCCTGGCATTTGCTGCATCCAAGAACTTCAAGGTCTACCAACTTGATGTAAAGTGTGCTTTCTTATATGGAGTGATTGATGAGGAGGTTTATGTCAAACAGCCACCTGGTTTTGTAGACCCTGATCATCCTGATTATGTCTGCAAGCTTGACAAAGCTCTTTATGGGCTGCATCAGCACCCAGAAAGTGGTATGAGACACTATCTAAGTATCTCTGCAAGCATGGATACAGAAGAGGTACTATAGATGGAACCCTCTTCATCAAAGGACAGGGAAATGACTTATTGCTAGTTCAAGTATATGTTGATGACATCATCTTTGGTTCAACTAATCCAAAGCTCTGCAAAGACTTTGAGAAGCTGATGAAGACAGATTTGAGATGAGTTCAATGGGAGAACTCAACTTCTTTCTGGGAATTCAAGTGAAGCAAGTTGAAGATGGCATCTTCATAAGTCAGTCAAAGTATGTTCAAGACATACTCAAGAGGTTCAATATGACTGATTGTAAGATAGCTAAGACACCCATAGCCAGAAACCACTCCCTTGGTCCAGATCTTGAGGGGGAGTGTGTAGATGAGCACTTATACAGGGCTATGATTGGGTCTCTTATGTATCTTACAGCTAGCAGGCCTGATATCATGTTTGCTACATGTATTTGTGCAAGATATCAAGCCAACCCTAAGATGTCTCACTTAATCACTGTGAAAAGGATTTTAAGATACCTCAAAGGTGCTTCAACACTTGGTCTATGGTATCCAAAGAATCCAAATTTCAATCTGTATGCCTATACAGATAGTGATTATGGTGGTTGCAATATGACTGCAAAGTCTACATCTGGGGGATGTCAATTCCTTGGTGGAAGGGTGGTCTCATGGCAATGCAAGAAACAATCCTGTGTGTCTGCATCAACTGCTGAGGCTGAATACATTGCTGCTGCAAGCTGCTGTGCTCAAGTGCTTTGGATTCAAAATCAGATGCTGGACTATGGATTTAACTTCAAGGAGACTCCTATCCACATAGACAACAATAGTGCTATCTCTATCACTGAGAACCCTGTGCAGCACTCAAGGACCAAACACATCAACATCAGGTATCATTTAATAAGAGATAACTATGAAAAGGATTAATTAAACTAGTCAAAGTTCATACAGATGAACAATATGCTGATCTGTTCACCAAAGCTTTTGATGAACAGAGATTTAAGTATCTGATATCAGCTATTGGGATGATTAACTTTGAGTAGACTTTTTATTAAAACTAATTCTAATTATTTCTTCTTAAAATATGTGTGTCCTAAGTTGTCTAGTTCATCACTTTCATAAGCTCATGTTTTCTTTGGATGTAAAATTCTTTTTGAAGACTTTCCTTAGATTCTTGAAAATTTCTGATACTTCGGAAGATAAAGATTTTATCTTCGGAAGAAAAACATGTCTTCAAATAAATAACTGTCTAAGAGATTTTACCTTCGGAAGAAGTAAAGTTCATCTTCCGAAGCTTAAAATTCTTATCTCAGACACTTATCTATTTTCAAGAACCTTTTCCTTCCGAAGCAAAATTAACCTTCGGAAGCTTTGTTTATTTTCATACAAAGCATTCAAGGTTTATTTCTCTTCCGAAGCATAAATTATCAAGACTCTCAGGAAAATCTTCCGAAGCCATTTTAGCTTCGGAAGCTTTTTAAAAAAACTTCCGAAGACAAATAAACTTCGGAAGCTTTTCGAATTCCAAGAAAACTACTTTTTGAGCAAAAGTAAACTACTTTTTCAGAGGTGGGACCGACTTTCGGATTTCAAAGTTTATCCTCTTTCATTAACTTTGGTTCAAATCCCTTTTCATATAAATACCCAACGGTTCCCCCTCTTTCCCACTATCTTCCTCAATTCTACTGTTTCTCTAACCTAATTCTCTAAACCGCCTTTGCTTTCTACCTTTCTTCACCCTTAAGCTTCTAAATGGCCAACCTTAACCGCAGAAACAACCCTGATTTCTCCATGCAACTACACAGGCAACATAATCAAGTTGCTCTGTTAAGCTCTGAGAAAGATGCAAGTTTCTCAGAGATTTGCCAATTCTTGACTCTATCAAACTACTTCACCTCCCTGACCATTGATCCTCCTCTATATGAGGATCAGTTGCTTGAATTCTGGAAGACCTGCCAAGAGGTCATTATGGATGGGGAGAAGGCACTGTCTGCCACAGTGCAGGGAGGACAGTCTTCATCACTCCGGCCATCATTAATCAACATACAGCTGGATGATGAAGAAGGTGAGGTGTCCTTCCCAAAAGAAGCTGTAAATCATTCTTTTGAGCAGATGGGCTATGAGGGAGATTTCTCTGTAAAGACCTTTAGGAAAGGGAAGGTCTCATCCCAATGGAAATTCCTGCTCCATGTGGTTATCCACAGCTTGTCAAACAAGCATGGTGGATGGGACCAGATTCCTGAGGATCTCTCCTTCATAGTTCATGGAATGGTTCAAGGGGTCAAGTTCAGGTATTCACAATTTGTATATACTAATTTACTTGCAAACTTAGACTCCTTAGAGTATTACATGTTTCCTAGATATGTTCAACACATTCTCAACTGTGAACTGGGCTCACAGTTGAGGGAAACAGGTAATATTCTTAAATTGGGACAGATGAAGCCCGGCATCTTTAAAATAATGAAGAAGCCAACTGTAGGCTTCTCTGGGGTAGAAACAGCCCTAGTCCCAAAAATGTTAGAGCTCATTGCTCAAGGTGACAACCTAGCAACACAAGCTAGTGTTGAACCCACACCTCTTTTGTCCCTACCATTAAAAAGACCAGAAATCACCCTCACCTACCAAAGAAAATCCAAACGAACCCCTGCTCAGACTATTGAGTCTGTGCAGGCCCCCAAATACTCAACCTTACAGGAAGAAGTGGACACTAGAGCTCCCACTTCTCCTGAGGAGCAAACCACTCCCATTACTTCACCTATCAGGGCTGAGGTTCCTCAAGCTCACCCTGATGAGCTCAATAGCCCAACAACCTTAAGCCTTCACTCTGAGTCTCAACACTCAAGTGGACAACCTTCAGGGGACAGCTACCATCCCCAGCCTTTGGATCTCAACCAACCAATTCCCAACCTATCCTTTTACACTGATGAAGACTTAGGATTCAGTGAGTACCATGAGTCTCTCTTCTCCTCCCCTACTCAAAGAGAGATGAGTACCTCTGACTCTCCTCAGTCTATCCCCCATCAGTCACCTGTCACTGAGGTGGACACTTCTGAACCTGTTCAGGATGTCCATATGGAAGAGGCTCTCACTTTTTGAAAGTGATTACATCATTAAGACCTCAACCATGGCAACTCAGCCCATGGCATCTCAACTGAGGCTGCCAGTGAGCAGAGGAAAACCAGCAGCCAAGAAACTCAAGCTGGTGGTGAGAGAGAGGACTTTGGTCCAATCATCTCATCCCCCAATGAATCTTCTGATGAAGATGAGGGGAATTTGAGGCTAAAGGTGCAAAAACTGTCAAAAACATGCACCTATTTAGTCTCTAAGGTTAGTCACTTGGAATCTCAAGTGACTACCTTACAAAACAAGGTCAATGATCAGCAACTCCAGATTCATATCTGCAGGAAAAACTAGCTGGAGACCTTTAAGAGAGCTCACCAGGAACACAAGAACCTGTGGAAGTGATTGACTTATCCTCCAGCTCACCTATGCAAGTGGGTGATGCTACCCAAAAGGGGGAGAAGTTGTTACAACCCACATAACCTGGGAGTTCTTCAAAAGAATGGACATAGAGGACTCACCATCCTCACTTGCTGTTGTGCATTCTCAGCAACTTCCTCAAGTTCACATTAATGTGGACTCTATAGACTCTCTCATCAGGAGTCTATTTGAGGAAGGCATACCAAGGGCTGTCTCATCTCCACCACTGGGAACTAACAATCAATCATAAGGTGGAGGTATGATGATGACAGAAGAGCCCTCATACTTCAAAGAGTTCAAGGCCAACAAGAAGTTTTTCAATTCCAAAGCCTGAGCTTCTATGAAAGACTGATTTAGTCAACTACCACTTGTCACCCAAGCAATTCAAGAACAAGCTGATAGCTGGCTCAAAGAATCCAAGACAGGATCATGCAGAGTTTTCTCTAAGAAGGAGACTTAGGGAATCAGGCAATGTCATCGGTCACTGGATGTTGAGGTGGACCCTAAGATTAGTTTCATAGGGGAAACCTTGACTGAAGGCCCAGTGACAGAACCTGAGACCCCTGTCTCATCATCAACAACTGCTGCTGAGGTCCAAACTCCAACAGAGACACTGCTGGTGAAGGTGTTTCTCAACCTCTCTCTGGCCAGAGCATGGAAGCTACTCCAAGCAATGAAGGCCAAGCCTCAATCCTCCCTGAGTCACAAAGGTCTGTTGGTGACAAAGGGAAAAGGATAATGACTCCTGAGGAAATTGAGGAGGAAGAGAGAGAGAGGAAAAGGAGACTAAGGGGAGAAAGTTCCACTGGGTCATCTAGCTTCATGCAAGCTGCAATCAAGGCTGCCCCCAGACCAAATACTCAGGATGATGAGTTAAGGGCAGTCAGAATACTTACTTACAGACCAGGAACTATGATATTGATGATATCATCTCCCTCCCCTTAGAAGAACTGAAATGAACTGGCTGACAGAGAAGTGTCAAGAGAGTTGAAGGAGAAAGAGGATGGCAATGATACTTCTCCAACTCAAAGAGGAGAAGAGACAGAAAAGACTTCTACAAGCATGCTCCTACTCTCTCACCAGTCAAGAAAGTCCTGCACAAGAAGATGTGGTTCCACAAGAACCTCAGGTAGATAAGAGGAAGATAGGATCAAATGATCAACTACCTGAGTGCCACAGGCTTCTATCAGGCAGATGCACTTCTCCCTTTATCCTATGACTTCATTGAGTTTGAGTATTTAAAACAACTTGAACTTGAGCTAGTCAAGAAAGAAAGACAACCAAAAGGAAACTAAGGGAAGAAGCTGCAAAGTCAAGGGCCACCATTCAAAAGAATGCAAAGAAGTCTGCTGACAGACAAAGAATGGTGAGCTTCTTGAAGCTGTATGGATTCTCCGGAAGGAGACTTGGCCCCATGGCTCTATCCACTATGGATAGCAAATTAGGGTGATCAAGCAGAAGATTAAAAGTGGAGAACTTATTGACTTGCACTCTCTTCCAAGTCAAGTCCCACCTGAAGTGGAGGTCAAGTTTGAGCAATCAGAGACACCTCAACAGCACCTCCAGTGAGCCCCAGCAGCTTCATCTTCTGATCCTAGGCAGGGTCAAACTCCCTCTCCTTCTGAACCTGTGAGGGAGGAACACCCAACTGAGAAAGACACTGATGATCAACCTGGTGCTGCAGACCAGTCTTCTCAGTTAAAGACAACCAAGAGGAAGAAGAGGATGGCTTCTAAACCAAAGACAAAGAAGAAGAAGCCAAAGTCATCTACCTCTGCACCTCAGGCTGAATCAGATCAACCTGAGGAAGTGCATGATGAGGCAGCCCAATCAACTCCTATTCAAGTGGCACCTCTAACTAGTGAGACCCATCTTGTCCTGGACATACTCTACCAATCCAGAGAGATGGACTGTTATAAGAGATCAAGGTGTTGAGAATGTCTACTCATGGCAAGACATAATCAACTTACCTCTGCATGATCTCTTTGAGATGAGAAGATACTATGAAAGTCTTGATGATCCTGACCTCTCATGAAAAAGGAATGGTCCTGATTGTACTGAGACTACCAACATTTGAAGATCTTCCAAGTGTTTTGGTAGCATCAGCCTAGGGGGAGTTTGTAAGGATTCCTGAAGTCTGATGCAACCCAAACAGCTAAGTGTCTCAGCAACATGCACTAAGTACTGAAGTGAAGAATGCTTCGGAAGTTTTACACAAAGCATTAGAAAATACTCTAAGTGTAAAATCTTCCGAAGCCAAGACCAATATCTTCCGAAGCCAAACATGAAGTCTTCCGAAGCTTCAGAGACAAGTCTTCCGAAGCCTCATCCTATGAAGACAGATTTCTTCCGAAGACTTTTAGTACACATGCTTTATCTGATGTACTGTTCCATAAAGCACCTTTTCCGCTGCATCTCTGTAAAGTCACCAACTTACATGAGTTGGTGAAAAGGGCATGCTTTTGGTAACTGTACATTGAGGTCTTGATCTGTAACTTTCCACTTTATGTACTTTATCCTTTTTGTATTGTAAAGGATGTGAGCTATGGCATGTCATAGTCACAAGGTCAAAAGGCAGATATGCCTTTTGATCCTACAATTGATTTTGTTAGTGTCTAGTCAATTGTATCCAGCTGGCTTCAAAGTATGGCCGGCTGTAGGTTGTAGTATAAGTATTTCAAGTTCTTGTATCTTTTCTTAATGCTTTGTAACACTTGTAAGAGAACTTGAGAAAGCAATATACTGCCTCCTTGAAACCCACTCTCTTGTTCTGTCTATTACTTACTTGTGTTCTTAGCATCATACTTGGTTCCAGTTCACTGTTGATTAGAGATTAGTTATTCTCCTCATTGTGTGATTGTTTGTAATTGTAGTTAAGCCCTTAAACGGTCCTGCACAAACTACCAGGTTTTTTTTAATTGAAGATTTTTGTTTAGTCCATAATCATGAGCACAGGTAGCTTTTGTAATTTTAATTCAGCCCACTATATGTATGTCATTGCTAATGTATTAGATGTGTTTTTAACAGCTCATAAAAGTAAAGTGTTAGGCTAGCAGATAAGTTACATTCCCCAAGGAAGTCATCAAGCGGGGATCCTTAAAAACCTATTATTA
>CM046040.1:8984613-9194613 GCA_025215565.1 Flaveria ramosissima | reverse complement strand
ACATACATACATACATACATACATACATACATACATACATACATACATACATACATACATACATACATACATACATACATACATACATACATACATACATACATACATACATACATACATACATACATACATACATACATACATACATACATACATACATACATACATACATACATACATACATACATACATACATACATACATACATACATACATACATACACATACATACATACATACATACATACATACATACATACATACATACATACATACATACATACATACATACATACATACATACATACATACATACATACATACATACATACATACATACATACATACATACATACATACATACATACATACATACATACATACATACATACATACATACATACATACATACATACATACATACATACATACATACATACATACATACATACATACATACATACATACATACATACATACATACATACATACATACATACATACATACATACATACATACATACATACATACATACATACATACATACATACATACATACATACATACATACATACATACATACATACATACATACATACATACATACATACATACATACATACATACATACATACATACATACATACATACATACATACACATACATACATACATACATACATACATACATACATACATACATACATACATACATACATACATACATACATACATACATACATACATACATACATACATACATACATACATACATACATACATACATACATACATACATACATACATACATACATACATACATACATACATACATACATGCATACATACATACATGCATGCATGCATACATACATGCATACATACATACATACATACATACATACATACATACATACATACATACATACATACATACATACATACATACATACATACATACATACATACATACATACATACATACATACATACATACATACATACATACATACATACATACATACATACATACATACATACATACATACATACATACATACATACATACATACATACATACATACATACCATATATATATATAACACCATTATTTTGAATTGATGCAATACAATCAAACTCACAACCAAACATACACACATGTCAAGTGATTCATAACTGTTAAATACAAATCACACAATCAAATAATATAGCATTGTTGCCCTTATCCCAACATATGCAGGTTGTCATTTCCTAAGTAGCGCTACCTATATTATTTGACGGTTTCTCATCCGAATTGATGGTTGTGTCAATATGACAGTAATAAATCAAATTTCTCAAAAATGCATCCAATTCAACATAAAAAATATGTTTTTCTGCCCAAAATTTATATATAAAAAGGAGCTATGTTAATCACCTTAATTCCAGCCAATAAGTCAGATAATATCTATGAAATAGTTATTTGTTAGAATAAATCTAATTTTTTAAAAATATTCAGCATCTAAATCACAAAAATTGCCAAAAATTCCAATTCGATAGATTCCGTCATTCAAAAATCACCAAAATTCACCAGCCTAAACAATCTAAAATCTATATTATCTCATAAAGTTTCAGATTAATAAATCATAATAGGAAAATATTTAGAAATTTTACAAATTTCACATTAATTAGCAAAAATAGTTAAACATCTCTAAAAATTTCGAAATTCATTCACGCTGTTCTAATCTAAATATTATAATTTATGTAAATTTCAAATAATGTATCTTATTGTTTTGCTGTTTCTTTTAATTTTCTATTTAGAGAATGTTCTAAAATATAAAACTCAATCATACATGCGAATTAAGTCACAAAATTTACTCAGGAATTCTTATGAAATAAAAGGGTTATTATATAATTTTTCCATATTTTTTCTAGGTTCAGAGCTTCTGTATAATAATTTCCTTTCATTTCCTTGAACTAATTATATTAATTAATCTACCCAATATTATTACATCAAAGATTACTATTTCTATTATTTCTTAACAATTTCCTAATTTTATTCTCACAATCACAGTCATTATAGTATTTAATCGAATTTATCAAGAACATCTAGGTTTTCAACCCTTTAATTTGTAATCTTTTTGTTTAAATCCTTGGTTTATATAAAAATTCTAAGTTTTCAACCCTTGAATCCCCATTTCTTACTGATTTTTGAATAAAATCATATGTTCATGAGTTCTTGTGGATATTCTTGATGATTTAACCTTCAAGAGTTGGTTTATATGTGTTTATTTAAACAAATATACATTTTTTAAACTTGTTAGTTATAGGTTTTGGAAATCTAACCTTGTTTGATGAAGAGAACTAAGAGAATCGCTTGGCTTGACTCCTTGAGAGCCCGGTTAAAGTGATAGTTCTTGATGCTTGATCACTACTAGTTGGAGGTTAACAAGAGTGGTGTTGTTGTTGATTGTGTGAAGTGAGAATCCGAGAGTTTGAGGGTGAGAGTGATGATGGCTTGAGAACCGAGAGAGAGTGTTGAGAGGTGTGAGAATGGTGGCGGTTGTGGTGGTTTGTGGTTGTGGCTCCATCGGTCGAGAGATGGGGATGAAGGTGGAGTTGCCATCATTAGTTCTAGTCTAGGTTTGATGAGGTGGGGATTAAGACTTGATTAGTTGATCATTAGGAGGGTGTGGTGGCAAGTACTAAGGTGTGCTTAATGTCTTAGATGCTAGGTGGTGAAATTGGAAGGTTATTAGTGTTAGGGTGGTGCTAGGTGGCAGTTTTGGAGGATAATGACTCATTTGGTCATTAATGCAAGGATTAGGTAATAATTTAGTTATTAATCGGGTTAATTAGTATCTTAATGAACCGAGGTTAGGGTAATGGTGTGTTTTAGTTAGTGTTTAAGTGTTTAAGGTTTGATTAGTTTTAGTTTTGATACAAAGTTTCTAGATGTAATATTGTTTGGTAATATTTGATTAAGTTTTGATCTTAATTCATTTCATGTAAATATGAGACATTTATCATTCAAGTAACTAGTCATTTAATCATATGATTTGGTAACTAAACACATATGATTTGATAATCATAAAATTCTCATGAAAGGAATACATGCACACGTAAACATTTATGCATGCATGCATGCATGCTCATGTATCATATGTACATGTTCAATTAAATATACAAAAACTTATATAATCAAATAAAATTACCTTAGTTATCTCTGATAAAATACAAGCATGTATTATCATCTTATAGAGAGAGAAAAAAATGTCGAATTTACCTAATCTTGGTTTAGGGTTGTCACATTTGGAGTTTGGTTGCGATATGACACTTGTATTATCATTTGGAGTTTGGATGCATAGGTTGCGATATGACACTTGTATGATCACACCCCTAACATATAATTACAACGTGAAGCTATCTCATATTCAAATATACAAGATGCATGTTTCATTTAATCACCATCACCCTCTGACCCAATGACAACCCACCGAAAAAACAATATCTTGATCATCGATTACCCTAACCAAGGCCAGATTAACCCATCCCTTCGTTTCACATGTCGTCTCCTAAACTTGGTTATTGATTTTACCTTCTGCACCAGCTTCTTAGTCATATGACGAATTGACGTACAACCACCACCTATTATGGTCTAACCTTAGCCCTATTTTCCGATGGTCATGACCATGGCCAAGAACCAACTTGCACCTTGCAACAGTTTATCTCATATTTTTCTACTAAGGGTGCATGTATCATTCAATAGCATCTTAACTCTATCGATGGATCAAGCGGAGGAGATTGCATCAGGGTTGCTTAAGAGTCACCTGCCATTGTTATGGATGATCAGAGCCGGTGGTGAAGCGAAATTGAGCAATATAGAGTCACTTAAGAAGCATGGGATGATAGTGAGTTGGCGTTCTCAGGTTGAGGTATTGAACCACGAGGCAGTAGGGTGTTTTGTGACGCATTGTGAGTGGAACTCGACGATGGAGGCCCTAGCAGCGGGTGTTCCGACTGTGGGGTTTCCATAGAGGATGGATCAGGAGACAAACACAAATATGATAGAAGATGTGTGGAAAATAGGGATTAAGGTGAAGAAAAGGGAGGGAGATGGAGTGGTGGAAGGGAAGGAGATTAAGAGGTGTGTGGAAATGGTGATGGAAGATGAAGATATAAGAAAGAATGCAGGGAAATGAAGAGTGTTAAAAAGAAAAGCTTTTAATAATAATGCATCATTAGAGGTTAACCTTCAAGCTTTTGTGGATGGTGCATGAAATAACTAATCGATTAAAATATTGTGTGGCTATCCATCAAAACAAATGATTTCAACTATGGGAAATTCACAAAACTTAGTATTATTTTCTCAATAATAGTACTCTCAAAAAGAAAAAAAATCTCACCTATTGTTAAGCCTATCATATATGTCGCAAATTTACATGGAAAGTTGGATAAAATATCAACGTATGCAAATCCACTCTCAGCATGTTTGTGACTTCAATTAATGCATAGAGTTTTCCTCAGTTTTATATTTTTTAACGACTAAAGGATCATTGACGCACCAAATCATCTGTATTACTCAAGCAAAACTCGAGACCACCTTTAGAATAAAACTCATCTTATGTGAGAAAACTTTCTAGCTCAACTTGAAACATTTTTTTTATTCACATGTAAGACTTAAACTCAAAATATCCTTATATTTTAATGAAGTTTTAAGCTAGGTACCTCCATCGACCGCTTGGATAAGTAAAATAAATAATTATAAATTATACAATGATATTCAAAAATAAGATACAAGCGAAATCTTTCTCACTATAAATAAAATGAAACCTTTTTTTTCAAAACAAACGTTTTAAAAAATGTCATTTTTCAAAACTTTCTTATTATAACTCCAAAATTAAATTATTTTTTGTCCATAAAAAATTTAGTCTTTAAAAATACTAATTTGAAAATATTTTATAATTTTATAAAATGTTTGTTGTTTTGAAGAATTTTTAAATTATAAAAATTTATTTTTTTAGAAATAACATTAATAAAAAGATATATTTCTTAATTTATAAAAAAACTATTTTAATCTAGAAAAAAATTAAATAATATCACTAGTAATTAATATGATTATTATACAGGAGACAAGTGGAAAATTTTGCTGAGAAAGAATGTGGTTTTATCACGTGTTCTTTAGTTAACTTTTTATTCAAGTAAAGAGATTTGGTTTGTTATATCATGTAACAGTTTGACAGTCATGTTTTTTTGGAAACAACATGCCTTAACAGTAATTAAAGTACTTTAGTTTCTAAAAATATTTACTTCTTAAGTATTAATGATTTATAAGTGTTGCGCTTGTGTAACATTTACTAAGTTTATGGTATTGTGTGCTTGTGTAACATTTACTAAGTTTATGGTATTGTAGAGGGTGTCAGTTTACATGCTAAGCATCTACTAGTCAAAGTCTGGTTCGAATAATAGACTCTCTGCCACCTCATGAAGTGTGATGCCATGTTACATGTAGACTAGTTCCGCTAGAAACCATCTAGTCTTACAAAAGAACATCACTAATAAAAAGAAATTCGGCCATCCAATTAGTGGTGTTTGAACAAAAAAGAAGGGTGAAAATGGAACTGTAGTTTTAGCTCTTCAAGGGGGTGGGGGGATGAGTGGGTTGAAGTTTTTATTTATTTACCTTTTTTAATCTTTTTATTCATTGTTTGAGTAAACTATACAAATGTTTGATGCGATTTGTAAATTAATAAAATAATCGTTTTATATCGACAGGATTTTAAACGGTCCTTAGCGTTTGAACACAAACCTGTTAATGTATAATTAACAACAACATATATTAAAAGTTATTACATTTTAAAGTTATAACCCGAACAAGTTATATTTATAAAACCAGAAGAAATATTAACCTTTTAATTTTGAAATCCGGTAGATTGAAAAAAACATTAAAAAAATAAAAAATTAAGGCCTCGATAAATGCAAACAAACACTAAGGCGGTAGTTAAAATTTGTAAAAAGTATCCAAAAGACAATCGCTATATATGATTAATCTACTTTAAGGTAAACAGTAAACCATAATATCCAACTGTGGGTAAAAAATAATAATAATCAAACCAATTAGTACGTTATGATTTTTATAGCCGATTTTCATAGTTTGGGTATGGTTATTTGTATAAATCATCCAATTATTCAATACAAATAACATTAACTAACCTTTATATTTTTCAAAACATTATCTTATATTTCAAAAAGATTTATTTAAATTTTAATATAGATTACATAAACTTATCACTTATTTTTATCTATAGATTAAAATAGTTACTAAGATATTTTAACCTATATGTGTCTGAATCCACTCTCTTTAAAGCCGACAGTTAATCATATTAATCGAATAATATTTTCCATCAACACTTAACCAAACCATTTATAATTAAAATCGATTGGATAGAAAATCTAAAAGGTAAGTTTCACTTATAAGTTTGGTTTTAGATCATAACCGGATCGACATATTCTCTTTTTACATTGTACTTCATTCATACATTTATATATGGGCAACTCTATAAATATCCTTAAACTTAGCAAAATTTCAACTTATAAAAAATAAGGTTGTTTAAATAGATATGGGATCGAAGCTCACTTAATTTCAACTTATAAAAAAAGTAAGGTTGTTTAAATAGATCTGGGATCGAAGCTCACTTAAAATAAGCTCGTAATTTTTTCATTCCCGTCAAGCTGGCTCGTATAAGTTCTACCAAGGGGGGCTTATATTGGCTTCATTAATATAAAAACTTGTATTACAATGCTTCACAAATAAAGAATATGTAGGTGTTGATGGAAAATATGATTCAGTTAATATCATTAATCGTCAGCTTTAAACGAAAGTGGATTCAGACCCATATAGGTTAAAAAATCTTAGTAACTATTCTAATCTATAAATAAAAATAAGTGATAAGTGTATGTCATATATAAAAAACTATAACAAAACCTTTTTGAAATATAACATAATGTTCTGAAAAATATAAAGGCTAGTTAATGTTATTCGTATTGAATAATTCGATACTTTATCACATAACTATACCCTAACTATGAAAACCGGTTATAAAAGTCATAACGTAGTTAGAAAGCATGGGATGATTGTGAGTTGGTATTCTCAGGTGGAGGTACTGAAGCACAAAGCAATAGGGTGTTGATTGAGTGATGAAAGTTCGATATTTAAAGGCTTTATTTCCACGTTTTATGTGTCCATTTATGAGAAATAAAGTTACTTTTTCGATATTATTGTGTTTGTAGGTTAAACATAAAGTATACGAAGAAGTTGGAAGAAACGGGATGAAAATTGGAGCTCGAGAAGTAAAGAAATGTTAAACCGAAGTTGCACGACAACGGTACCTAAAAACGGGCATAACTTGAGCTAGGAAATGAGTTACGGGACCCAAGACCTAACCAATGAATGATCTCAAAAAGTTACATATAAAAATCATGGTTGTACAGGGGGTGGCGCCACTGAAGCCTCCATAGGCGCCACCAACACGGGGTGTCGTGTTTTGTTGGAGTATAACCTAATTTGAGGGGTTTTGAAGGGGAATTAAACCTATTACGAAATTACCTTCTACAACATCAATCTTGAACAAAAAGAAAGTATTTTCATCATTCCAAAGCCCTTCCAACATCAAGATAATCAAAATCTATATGCTTAATTCGATTTGTCTTGAAGATTCAATGATAAGTCTACGCTAATTCGTTTGTGATTCACTTCGGGAGACGGGTTTGTGCAAGTTTTTATTTTTCTTAGTTGTAACTTAGATTTAAAATTGGATCTTGAACCTTTTAAGTTCTTGTGGATTCAATTCATGATTTGATTATTTGAACAATTTGATTATGTTTAAACCTAATTTTGATTCTATAACTTTGGTTTTCTTTAATCATTGTGTGATTGATTATTAGAATTAGGGTTACATTATTTAAATTAGTGATTGTTTGAATGAAGTCCTTTAAGCTTTCATCTATAATTATCACTTAGATCTTATCATGTGTAAGTCACCATAATGACTTCTCACTAGGTTTTATTAAAGTAACGTAACTTTGTCAAACCTGAAACCTGAAGTGGATTTTCTTTTTTTCCAAGATTATTAAAAACCTAAACTTTTATTTTGTTAATCTGATTATTTCTCAATTCAATTAATCAAGCAATTTACTTTTCAATGTTTAGTATTTTTAGGTTAATCGTTGCTAGCGCTTTTCTGTTATTTCCTGTGGATTTGACACCTTCTTGCCCTTTACTATTAAGAGTGATTAGGCACTCTTTAATTAAAATTTTGACTGACCATACGACATCGATCGGGTGTTTTGTGACGCATTGTGGGTGGAACTCGACGGCGGAGGCATTGGCGGGGGGTGTTTCGACTGTGGTGTTTGCACAGTGGTCAGATCAGGCGAAGAACGCGAGTATGATAGAAGATATATGGAAAACAATTGTAAAGGTGAAGAGGAAGGTGGGGGATGAAATGGTGGAAGGGAAGGAGATTAAGAGGTGTGTGGAAATGGTGATGGAAGATGGAGGGATGAGGAAGAATACAAAAAATGGAAGGAGTTAGCGACACAAGCTCTTAACAACGACGGATCGTCAGCTGTCAACCTCCAAGCTTTCGTGGATGGTGCATGAAGTTAGTAATGGATTATAAACAATAACCAGTGATTATCCACCCGTGCTTCATGGTGACAATCGACCAATGTAAAAACCTAGAACCGAAGTGTAAAACTTTCGACGAAAGTTAGCGCACAACCACTACTATTGCCCATGGTCGATAAGAATTTAGAAACCTATTCACCACTCAAGTATACCACTTATTTTGACACCTAAAATTCACAATAATGTAACAGAACAATGCACATGGCACATGAATGATACTGGAATAAAATGAGTGTCACTGTAATTCAAAAGAATACATACATTTGACAAATGCAAGCGGGTCAAAATCAACTCAGTAAAACAATTGTTATTAGCAATTGGAAAAAAAGCATCTTTGTAGTTGTTTTTTGAATTGTATCTTCTGATACTTCAACCTGATATAGACAAAGCTACACATAAGAATATAAAGTATCATGTTATATATCAACTTTTAAAAGTATGCTATAATGGAGATGCGTTTAGAGTTGTAAAAAACATTTAAATAAACAATCCACTCCTAATGCAATCCTTTGAGTTACATAGACATAACATTATATAACAATACACAAATGATGAGCAATTATCAGACTAAGAAATCTGTCATGTTGTTACTTGATGATACTACACCTATAAAGGACACATGCTATGATTAAGCCAACATAATTGTCAACTTATTACAAGACACTACAATCTGAAACCTTGATGTTTAATGGTTCTAGACTGATTTGTGCAAGGATTTGATTAATAATAATAATATATGTTTTACAAGATATATATATATATATATATATATATATATATATATATATATATATATATATATATATATATATATATATATATATATATATATATATATATATATATATATATATATATATGTTAAAAATAATGGTTTGGTTTCAAATTTCACCTATGTTTGAAAAGAGGGTTCCAGGTAGGGACAAGTGGTTTTGTCTCATCTTAGATGAGTTTCCTATTCAGAGTGATCTTGGGTGACTAATGAAGATAATCAATTGGGCAAGTGATCCGTCAATTATTTAATTAATCGTTCAGAAAAATAAATAAATAATAAGTTGGACATTATTTATTACTTTCTAATTAAATGATGTACTTCATAATACACTATATTAAATAAATGTTAAATGATGTACTTCAGTGGCGGACATACATTATGACTAGGGGTAGCCTCCGCTACCCCTTAATGTTTTACGGGTAGTGTAAAAAAAAGAAAAATTACGTTTTTATGTAAAAAAAGAAAAAAATTACGGTTTTACGTTACCCCTAATTTTTTTAAACTCAAACACTTCATAGAAAGTTTTATATTTTATAAATGTAACCTTATATTTCATAAAAAAACTTTACATTTTATAAAAACATTAATAACTAATTAGCCCAAAATACCCAATAACAAGCCCAAATTTAAATAGGCCCAAAATTAAACACCTTAAAAAGCCTAACAAACTTATAAGCCCAAATACTCATAACACAAATAACTTATAAAAATAACCGGCTATTCCCCAATCCCTACTATCGCCATTCACCTCTGTCCCATTGTTCAAGTTCTAATATTGAAACGTTATTTGTTATAATAATTAGTGATTTGAAAGATTTCAAATGAGGATATTAGTTAATGGTTCTAATATTTAGGGTTTGTGCAATTAGGTATATGAAGTAGTGATTTGAAAGATGAGTTAGAGATTTGATATTGAAATTAGGGATTTTAATTGTGTTATTTTTAATTGCAACTTGTAATCTTATTGTGATATTTGTTATAAAAATAGGGATTGAAAGATGAAAAAACAAGTTTTTATTAACAATTTCTTAAAAGAAAATTTCAGGAGTAGGATATTAGTTTTAATAATGATGATGATTTTGGGTCAACAACCTCTTCGAGTTCAATTCCCCCGGTTTCAAATGAATTTGATTTTTGAATAATCTTTCTTCGGACCTCTTTATGCTCTTTTTTTCTTTTATTAATATATATGTACGGTAAAAAAAAATTACGTTACCCCTAAACTTTTGTTCTAGATCCGCCACTGATGTACTTCATAATAAACATAAATAAATGTTAAAATCCTATACCATCTGAAACGACGGTCTTCACTTTTGTTTCCGAGATGGGCTATTTCTTTTCTCATTTTCAAGGTGTTGCGGCCCAACAACAATAACTCTCGTATTCCATGAAATAGTTTAACCTATGACATATGAATACTGCTTTTAAAAACGATTGACAATAATAATATTGTCATCCTTAAATATATCTATATTAAAATTATGTTTAAAAACGATTGACAATAATAATATTTGAAACTTAAAATCACTCCTTGCTTTCAAGTTTAGCTTAAAACAGATGGAAAAACAAATAAAACAAATTTTTTTTTTATAAATCTATCGAGGCATTTAACAATTGATTAATATGCAAATACCAATACAGAAAATGAATCGATCAGGAACGGCTTGGGTAAATCTTAGAGTAGGAAAATTTTTTTTTTTTTTTTTTTTTTTTTTTGCAAAATCAAGTAATCTGAGCTGGAAGTCTTATTAGGTACGTTGGAGAGCTGTAACTATAAAACTATGAGGGACATTGGATCTAGACGTGCGAATCATTAAGACAAGACAAATAACTTTTCAAATGTTCAATCCATAAGGAAAGCTTATATGTTCGTAATTTGTCAAGGACTATATACGGATTTTTTTTAAACAGCTGAAAAATACTTTTATTACTCAACCACCCAGCAAGATGCTAGGGGATCAACAACATACACCAATTATAATGAAATGTTACACCAATTATGCCACTCGATATTGAACGATGTAACTCTATGTTTAAGCCACCAGAACTCATTAACTTTAATATTTTCCACCACCTTTGAAACGAACATATGCTCCCCTTTGAATATTGTATCGTTCCTTGCCCTCCATATCAACCACAAGGTTGCCAAGCTAATGCAATGTTTAACCTTACCATCCTTGGTTCCCGAGTCCGATCCATGAATTATAGAGTTTTTTTAAAATAGAGTGCCTATCAAAGTTATGGATTAACTGCATGCCTATCAAAGTTATTTTTTTGTGTTGGAGAGTTTTTTTAAAATAGTGTCATAGGCTGTCCTAATCTATGAAACATAAGAGTTAACGCCTATGTGTCAAATCTGTTTCGTTGATATCAAATCTATAGATCATGCATTCTTAATTTCTTCGCTCATGAAAGGTGTATGGAGGTAGGTTTATACAAGGTGTGACTAAGAGTTTACAACTAGAGCTGAGGTGAATCACATGGCAAACCACACAGATTTGTGTGGAAGACGCGAAACATTAAAAATAGTGGATGACAATTAGTATATTAATTTGTAATTAGGGTCTTGAAAGTATAGAACTAAATTTAATTTTGTAGAGAATTTGATTCAAAACCAAGATATTCTAAGCATTGTGAATTACATCTTCAGATCAAAATTATTCGATGATTTACTCGAATAAATCAATAGGTAAAACCCAGAATTAAAACGATGTATGCTTTTATGTGTGAGTTTTTAGTGAACCAAAGATGATGATAATGATAAAGTCTGACCAAACATGATTCAAAATCTAATTCTTGCAGGGATTGGTTAACTGCCTTTAGCAGTTATCCATCTTTAAATTTTGATTATTATTACCTCTGAGTTTCACATATGAAATTTAGAAAAAACTCATATTTTATGTATTTTTAATAACGTAATATCTACCAAAATAAAAAAAATTCATGATTTTTTTATGTATTTCATTATAGTTTTAAGAACTTTAAGCTCAACCCAGCCAGAGGTGTTGCCCCCACACCCTCGCCAAGGTGTCGCCCCATTACTTAGGAGTTTCACCCTTAAGAAGATCGATTATCGAAGATTACATTAAAGTCAAACAAGTATGCAGTCTGCACCTCTTGCTTGTTTAATTGATATTATGATCATATTGGTCGTTAGTCAATCAAATTACATTAATATATAAAAATTCTATATAAACCTTAACTCTCATGAACCCCAATGTCGAGCGCCCCATCACCGACCACCATCCAGTCGCCGCCTACCGTCCAGTCCCAACATCACGCACCCCCTTGCCCTTGCGAACCCATGTCGTGAACCTTCTACAGATGTATGTAGATATGATCCACAGACTGCATATATTTTCCCTCTTCGAAAACAAATTGTACCTTAATGTAGCAATTGTGTTCAATAGTATGGCCAGTTGACCGGTTTAGCTTTTATGTTTGGTTTGTGCTCTAGCTTTTCTTCTTTTAAATAATTTTTGTTGGTATTTTGTAGTTTGTAACATTCAATCACATTAAAACCATATAAAACTTTTCTATAATTAATTATTTTTTAAAAAAATTATACCATAAAATCTAATATTTTTTTCCTATTTAATTCGCATATGATATTGTTAATTATGCATAACTTTCTCAAAAACTCTCCATCAAACAGCGTTTTGAAATAGTGCATACGAATATACGATTGCTTGTTAGGATTTATTTAGACAATATGTCCAACTCTAAGTGCCCACTGCCTAGTAGTCACTAGTGCATGATGGATCTAACCCATATAAGGCCGGCCCATACGTGTTAATCCCTAGTTTTAAATAGTGTTAAACTTGATTGAAGAACTACTATTAATCATGCTTTGTATGAATTGAGTATTTGATTGTTTACTTATTGTGTCATAGCATTCATATTATTTAGAAGTGATACAAAAAGTTACTCAATAAAGTTCGTTTTAGAGTACCGTGTCTATGGAAGTTGTAACCTACTGATCGATGTTGAGGGTTGAACAAAAATAAAGAGTAAATCAAGTCCTAATCATCTTTAACTAGTACGGATAAGTAGGGTGTCATATCATGAAAAATCAATGGAGTATGTCGTTAATTAAACAATTAACTAAATTAGACATGAAAAACTTGAATTTGATTTGGTTTGATGATTATGAAAGCTAAAAAGCAAATTGAGATTGGTTTAGAAACAATAATAGGAAAATCACTAGGTTTAACAATTGACCTAAGTTTGCAAGACCATTTGTTTGACCTAAGTTTACCAATTAAAAACCACATAGGCATGGTTTTTTATATTGCTTAAATTGATGAATAACCCAAAAGTCGAATTGCTTTGTTATTATTATTAACGATTTTAAATCAAATCATATCACAACTAGGTTTCCTACTTTTAAGATTACCAATTTAAAACACATAGAACACCAATCCCAATTATTAAAGGTGGAAACCAAAAACTTATAGAAATCGATTAACTACTAAATTGAAACCCATTTAATCAAACAAGCAAACATACAAATTAAGTTAACCGATTGATTAAGTGTAATTTACATTCAAAGTGAAGTAATCGTCAGTTGAACAAACAACTAGAACAAAACCCTACATACGAGACTGATCTTGAATGATTTAGCCTTGAAATTATCTTGATTATCAATCCTTGATATTGATCTTTAAGACATGAAAGAGTATGTAATCGGGATGATTCAGAAGCGTCTTGATTATCAATTTTGCCCAAAAGTCGTCTCTAAATTTGTAGATCTCATATGCCTACAAAGCTAGAGTTTTGGGCTTTATAAGACGGCTTTAAAACATAAAAATCTCAAATTCATATGCGTCCCGGCTTATCCTATGCCAATATTGGCGTAGACTACGCCCCCATGATCGTAAAGCAACAAACTGCGGTATGTTGAAAAAATGGAATAATTATGCTGTTAGTGTAGACTACGCCGGTTGACAAATTTTCTTCAATCTTCTTTATTTTTCGCATATCAATCTGGAGCTATTGTAGAGTTGATCAATCTCATTTGAGGTTATGCCTTTAGCAACAAGCCCCTCAGAGGCGAATAGTATTTATCGTTGACCTATTAACATGAAATTTTTTTGATGTAACTCTAATTCATGAATTACTCGAATCAAGAATACATATTTAAACACACTTATTCACATGAACTTCAACCACCCATCACCTACATACATAGGATACATAAAGGTGGATTTAATTGTTGAATGACGAATTCAAAAAATGAGCTAACTTAAGCAAAAAACCTTGTTGATGCCTATTATATCAATCTTCCCAATTGTGATCTACCGTTAATTTTATTCATGTATTACAAGGAGAATAAAATTAGCTTTACCAATCTCACTAATTGATGCACTAAATTTTATAATATTATTAGTTAAGAAAAAGCTTTGATTATGTGAATCAGGAGAAATATGCATAGTGTTTATGCCTGGCAAAATGGACAGGTTGGGTTGGGCAGGATAACGGGTCAAGATGGGTTCGGGTCAGGATGGGTTCGGGTCAAAATGGGTTGTTTCAAATAATGGGTCATATTGGTTCGGGTCAGAATGGGTTTTAACCAAAATGAGCACGGGTCAGAACGGGTCAATTCTAAAAAGTTTCATTTTACATCTTTCCAAAATGAGTATGGGTCAAAACAGGTTCTAACTATAATGAGTATAAATGAAACATTATATTTACTATAAGTGAGTTGTTGTATCCGTTTTGTAAAGGCAACCACCTAAACGAACAAAGGTCATCTTGTATTAAGATTGGATCAGATGATGAAACATTAAACTGTTGTTTCATCAAAAAATAGAGTAAATAATTTGTTCCTGACATGAAAATTTGATATGTAAATCAATATTTGAATGTGGATTTGTGCAATGTACTAATCTGATTACAAAAATGATGATAGTTGGTGGTGGTGGTTGTGTTGATTGGTTGTAATGGTAGTTGTGGTTGTTGCGGTGATGGTGGCGACGATTGTCATAGGTGGACGGTGGACAATGGACGTAGCGGTGGTGGTGGTTGTTGTGGGTGGACGTAGCGGTGGCGGCGATGGTTCTCGTGTGTGGACGTAACGGTGGCGGCGGTTGTTGTGGGTGGACGTTGTGGTGGCGGCGATTGTCTTTAGTGTTGTTGCGATGGTGGCGACTATCATTGGTCGTCGTTACGGTGGTAGCAATGGTTGTTGTGGTAGCAACAACGGTTGGTTGCGATAGTGGGTGTGATTATCGGTGGTGATGCTGCGATGGTGACTATAATATGTTGTGGTTGAAATGGAGTTGGCTGGTAGACTATATACATCTATTGAAGATGGTGGCGAAATGGTGGTTATAATTTTAGATGTTATTCTTTGTTTCTTGATAACCCATTCTGACCCGCTCAATCATTTGGTTATGCCCATCTTGACCCGTCTAATATTAAACCCATTATAAAAACTACTTAGTGCCCAAGATAACCCAAGTTATCATAAGTAACACCCATATTGACCCAAAATATAATGAATGGGTTTGTTTTGCTAGGTCTAATAGTGTTACTAATGTTCTAATGGTTATGTAATGTCATTACTTCATAAAAAAGAGTTCATACAAAAGTGTTGAAGAGAAGCATAAAACTATATGTTGAACATGAGCTGATAGCAACTAAAAATCATACATTTTGTTTCAAATTAAGTTCATCTAGACACATTCACATGACTATTTATTTTCAAACTTTAATCTAATTATTTGTTTCACCCATTTGATAAAATTGACACATTGAATGACATGAGTTGAAATTGCCCTATAGTTGTACATGTATTACATAATCTTAAACATTCTTCTATATTCTTCTATATTAGCTAAATCAATATCTTGCGTAAAATCTCAGTAGCTAATTTCAATATTCCCCACATGTTATAATTCCTAAGTAAAAAAATATATTTTTAAAAGATGAACTACAATTCTACCTCGTATTATAACCTGTGCATCACCAAACCAATACAACCGATTGTCCGCCCTATATAACTTCGCGTTACTACTCACTCTAGTATACACCAGTTTTATCAACTATTACCGCACCATATGTAAAAATATATATTTCATATTCATTAAAATTCATATTCTATAACTACCATTTCAAAAGAAAAAGTCCTTTATCACTTTAAAAATAGTAAACTTTTGCCCTTTCATACATCTAAAAAAGAAAGGTATCTATTCTTAAACTGAATTTATTCTCCTTTGCTCATATGACCCTTTGCTTATATGTACTCACACTATAGTCACAGAATAACGAAGTCTTTATCTCTTCAAAAATAGCCCTGTGATTACCACCACCCACCGGCCACCGAAGATGACAGGCCATGGGAGAAACCAAATCCTCATTGTCGCTTATCCCAACCAGAGTCATATTAACCCATCCCTCCGTTTCGCTCATCGTCTCCTTAACTTAGGCGTTGATGTCACCTTCTGTACTAGTTTCTCCGTCATACGACGCATTGATGTACAAACCACTCATCACGATCTAACCTTTGCGCCATTTTCCGATGGTCACGACCATGGCCTAGAACCAACTTGCACCTTGCAACAGTTTATCTTAGATTTTGCAACTAAGGGTTCATCAGCTATCACGGAGATCATTATGAACTCCGTGATAACAGGCAAACCGTTTGACCACTTGGTTTACACCACCGTGTTACCGTGGGCAGCCAAGGTGGCAAATGCCCACGGTCTTGAGTCCACTCTCCTCTGGTGCCAACCAGCCATTGTATTGGATATTTATTATTATTATTTTAATGGATATGAAAGTTTGATATCTTGTAACAGTAACAATCCAAAATTTTTTATCAATTTACCTGGACTTCCATCATTAACCACAACTGATTTCCCATCTTTTTTGTTGCCGTCGTGCCCCAAAGAACATTGTTTTATTATACAAATTTTAAAAGACCATATTGATATGCTCAAAGTCTCACCAAGGATACTTGTAAACACCTTTGAAGCACTTGAAATTGAGTCCTTACGAGCAATTGAAAAGCTTGTGATGATTCCAGTTGGACCGCTTGTTCCACCTTTACAAGATTCTTTCGGGTGTGATTTATTCGAAAAAACTAAGGAAGATTATATCAAATGGCTAAACACAAAGCCAAAATCGTCGGTGGTGTATGCCTCATTCGGAAGCACGTCAACTTTATCGATGGATCAAATGGAGGAGATTGCATCTGGGTTGGTTGAAAGTCGCTGGCCTTTTTTGTTGGTGGTCAGAGACGATGGCCAACACGTGAACTTAAAAAATATGGATGTAATTAGAAAGCATGGGATGATAGTATGTTGGTGTTCTCAGGTGGAGGTACTGAACCACGAGGCAATAGGGTGTTTTGTGACGCATTGTGGCTGGAACTCGACGGTGGAGGCACTGGCGGCCGGTGTTCCGACTGTGGTGTTTTCACAGTGGTCGGATCAGGCGACGAACGCAAAGATGATAGAAGATGTGTGGAAAACAGGGGTTAAGGTGAATAGGAGGGATGGGGATGGTATGGTGGAAAGGAAGGAGATTAAGAGGTGTGTGGAAATGGTGATGGAAGATGGGGAGATGAGGAAGAATGCTGAGAAATGGAAGGAGTTAGTGACACAAGCTCTTAACAATGGCGGTTCGTCAGATGTCAATCTCCAAGCTTTCGTGGATGGTGCATAAAATTAGTAATGGATTATAATATCGAATAATGGTTTGTTATATAGTAGTTATTTATAATTTGAACTTATAGTTATGAGAGCCTTTTAAACTCCTTTATCTTGGAATTAGGGCTAATAACAAGCTGAGCTCAAATAGAACATTAAATCAGGCTAAACTTGAGCTTGAGCTCAATTAATCTCGTTTTGGGCTCATTTGACTCCGTTTGACTCGGTTAGATTGTTTAATCCTTTAACAAAGAAAAAAAATTTGATTTGAATATATATTAAACCAGATATGAATGGAGACTTGGGTTTGATAGATTAACAATCTTATAGTGAGCTATAAAATGTTTAAAGTTAAGGTTAATTCAAGCCAGCCTCAAATGTGAGGCTAGCCCACTTGATAGTTAGAGGCTTTCCCTTTTACAAGGAAGGTATTGCGTTCAAACTCAAGCATTATGTAAATTAGTTTCGAGTAACTTTATAGTAGATTTGTCGTTCAAAAAACAATTTTAAGCCAGCCAACGAACAAACCTTGGCTAGGACTCAGCTAGTTCGCAAACCAAGCCAAATCAACTCGGCTCATTAACAAATTGAAAGAATTTAAGCAAAAGTTTTTTAAGCTTTTTCCAAGTGATCGAACCATAAAAAAATTGAACAGTCCTACTTTACAATGGTTCTCACTTGGTGCACTCTTGATGATTTATATAGTTCTCGCTAGCAGGGGCGGAACTACCCTTCGGGGTACGGGTCAAGTGACCCCTATTTATTTTGGAACTACTAGTGGACCGTATAATACCAAAATTTTGAGTGAACCCATAGTTTTTAATGTAAGTGACCCAATAAATATTGTTAAGTTTGGATCAAATCTAAAACTAGTACGCTAGTTCACTGGTATGCTCCTATGCGCATTTATGTTAGGAACAAGTCATAGGTTCAATTCCTGCGGCTCTAGTTTTTTAAACTCCTCTTAAATGTGTAATTACCACTTTACCCTTGATACATTTTTACCTTAAATCAACCCAAAACCCTCCGTCTCGCCATTGCAGTTTGCTACTTCGTATCTTCTCCTTCTTCTCTGATTTCATCCAAAAAACGAAAGACTAATCGAGAAAACTCCCCCCCCCCTTCACTGCTACTTCGCTTATTCTCGATTTTAAAGGTTAGTTTTCTATTTTAAATATTACTTTTGATTTTGAAGGTTGGTTATCGATTTTAATAAATACATTTATGTGTAAATACATTGTAAACTGTAACGTTACATTTTGCAGGGTTGTGATTCTTTTAGGGAGTGTTTGGTTGGAAGGAATGGAATGAAATGGAATGGAATTGAGAAACTAGTATAATTTTCAAGTAAAATTATGTTTGAGTGGGTAATGAAATGTAAACCTAAGGGAATTTTTCACCTCAAATTCCTGTGGTTGTGGGATTTCAAAATACTTCCACCTAGAGAGGGATTTGAAATCCCACAAGGGAATTTGAAGTGAAACATTCCCTTAAATTTACATTTCATTACCCACTCAAACATAATTTTACTTAAAAATTATACTAGTTTCTCAATTCCATTCCATTCCATTCCATTCTTCCAACCAAACGCTCTCTTAGTGTTGTTGATTTGCCATTGAAGGCAATTTTCTACCTCGTTGTAAGCTACTTGCAACTCGTTCTAATTCGATGGAGGTCTAGGTGTCCCTTGAAAGTCAACTTTCAATGGATGATCAAATGAATTGTCAAGCTACATCAAGCTAAGAAAATTATAAGTTAAGTTGACTATTCTAAATGCAGTGAAAATTTTGTGGAACTTGAGAAGGGAAAGTCAAGAACACCTTGAAGTAATGGAAGCAATGGGCTGTTGGTAACTTGAAGAATAAGGAAGTGCATATAGTGAGTTAACAAACTTAAAAAATTTTATTTATAAGTTTTCCAATATGATTTATCAACCATTTTGCAAACATTGCAGAAACATATTAGCTTCAAAATGGGAGGCAAACATATGCAGTTTTGATTTCAGCAGATACAACCATTTTTAAGGGTAAAATAGTATTTATAATATTATTTATATATTACCCCTTACAATTAGTTACATAATAACTTTACACTTACTAACACTTACATGAAATTTTACATTATCCATCCACAAACAAAAAAAAATTATTTAATTTAAAATTTCAGCTATATCTTTTAATCTATCACGTTTAAAACATTTAAGACTACAATTGTAACATGTATTTTTTTAAACATTTTGAAGTAAACTTTTTGCTGAACCGATCATTTGTGAGGTATAATAAGTTAATGCGCAAATGTACAAGTAGTCATTCAAAACCCATTTATATGGTGTTTTAAAATTTAAATTAGAAAAAACATAATAGACTTTTATAAAAATATTACAAGAATAACAAAATATTAAAAACACGTACCAGTTGTAAAATGTCGCCCCGCCGCATTGCGCGGGCACCCTTCTAGTATCAAAAAATTAAATATAAAAATATTAAAATAATATTTAATAAATAAACGAGCCAAGCCCGAGCCGAGCTCGAGCTTGAAAAAGTATTTGTCAAGCTGAGCTCGAGCTTTAAAAATAAAGCTTGAAACGAGCCGAGCTCATACGAGGTCGGGCTCACTAGGCTCGTTGCACCCCTAGTTTTTTAAAAATGTGCATATATGCACCCACATTATATTGCAGATATGAACAATTAATAGTTTTCTAAAAGAATTAAGGAGAAAAATGATAAAATGAAAGAAACGATGAAAAAATAGAATCAAACCAACATATGTTAGTATTATCAATTTTATTGAGGTGTTATGTCCATTGCTTATATGGTTCTTAGTAGTTCTTTACAAATTTGTGGTTTCTCAATAGAATGTTTCCATATATATACATATGTACGTATGTACGTGTGTACGTGTGTACGTATGTACGTGTGTACGCGTGCGTACGTGTACGTACGTATGTATGTATGTATACACATACATATTTTACTGTGTTACTGCAATATTAAACCAACAATTGTGTTATTTCCAATCAAATACAATAGAATAGATTGTAGATGGCCATATGCTTTTGAAAACGCCAGTAAAAAAAGGGGTTTTTGGCGGTTAGGAAAAAAGGATTGTAACAGACTAACGGTTGAATGTAGAAACCAACCATCAAAGAAGTTAGATAACGCCTTAAATAAAAAGGAAACAGTCTTAAAAGCTGCGGTCTACCAAACCGTCTTAAAAGGTCATTATTTGGGGTGGTTTGGATATAACCGCCTTAAAAGATCAATTTGTAATTTCTAGCACTCTTGACTCATTCATTTCTATAAGTTTGTAATTTCTAACTCTCTTGACTCATTTATTATTATAGATATCAATATATTATGTTTATTAATTATTAGTGATTGAATGTATATAATGTTTTATTGTTAGTCACTGAATTTATATTTAACATTCACAACTTCATATTTAATATCTTCATCAGGATATTCGTTAGTGTTAGTAAATTCTAACTACTTAACTCATCTACTATTAAAAATTTGCTTTAAACATTGATTGTATATAATGGTTTGTATGTAGTATGTTTGTATGTATATGTACTGATTGATTGAATGCATACAATGTATTTATGTGTGCATGTATATGTATTTATATGTATATGTAGTATGTAGTTTGTAGATTTGGTATTTGATTTTTAGTCTACTAATTAATTTGTATAGTAAGGATGTGTGTAAGTATATGTATATATATGTGTGGATGTATATGTATTTACTAGTTTATATATTCATGTATCACACATTCACACGGGTTGAATATATAATTTTTTTTAATTTAACAATTAGCAATCAAGATTTAGAGAATGTATACGATTAAAGATATTTAAGCAACTCAAATTGACACATTAAATTTCTCAAGTTAGTGTAAACATGGGTGACTCAACCATATTTTTAGAGGCCCAACAAAGCATAATAATTTTGAAGACCTTTTCAAGTAACAAAAGGGGTCGGATATTAAAAGTAAAGTAAAACAAACAAAAGATAAAAAAGTAAGCATTCATTTGTGGAAGAAATGGATTGAATTGGTACCAACGAAGGACTAACATAGATGTTTCGAGCTCGAGAATCCACAAACTTCTCCATATCCTTTGTACCAAAATCGAACACCCGCAATACAAACATTATTCATCATCATCTAAAAGAAAATGCTTTTGAGCTCGAGAATCACAAGATCATCATCGGCTTAGAACTGACTTTGGAATGTCTACATGATGCATCCAAAACAACTTGCAAGGCATTGTTCAATGTTAGATTGGCCACAATTAATTCTTAACGAGTAACTCTTTAATTTTTAAAGTTTATAAAGTTGAGCTTACCATAAAGATAAAAGAAAAAAAAATGATATTCACTGAATATTAGCTAAAAGTTAAATCAAATCATATCAATTTGTAAAAAGTTCAAGTTCAGTGTGAATAACCATTTGTTCATCATGTAACTAACTTTACAGATTAAAAAGAGAATGAAGTTCCAACAGTTTGCAAAGTAATACTTTTTGTAAGTAACTTTACAGATAATATAGAAATTTCCTAAATATGAGGTAAAATTACTAAGTCAAATAAATGATAAAGTATACGTGAGTAGGATGAATTTTAAATGAATGAGCTTCTTTTACTTCGTTTAGCAATTCAATATGTGTGCCTTCAGTTTCACGAATAATATGCTAATAGTGCCTTTAACTTCTTTTTCAAATATTTTTATCTTGTTATTCAAATAGTTGTTCGAGCTATGAAATTATTAAAGATTAAATTTCCCACTCCTATAGATACACTCATTATATCTCATTATCATACACATTAAAAAAAAATATTAACATTTTTCTCTGTGCATCTCTTTATCATGTTGTTATGATATATATTAACCAAACTTAACATGTTCTATATTGTTCAAGGTCTTGTAATGTATTTGTCCTATTCTTTATGTATCTATTGTGTATCTTTTTCATATATATATATTGTAGGCTTTCCCTCACTTTGAGGCAAGCCAACCATTCCATATTAAATTACTTATATGGTATCATAGACCATCGATCCTTTACCCTTCCCTGCCTTTTCTCCTTCACCTTCTTCCTTCCTCCTCTCCATGGCTTCCTCATCTTCCTCCAGTAACGGGTCTCTTCCCATGAACACCATTCTTCACATGCTACCGATTAAGCTTTCCTCATCCAATTACCTTGTATGGAAGAATCAAATGACTCCTCTCCTATCTCTTCAAAACCTTATTTCCCATGTCGATGGTACTGCCACAATTCCTCCTCCCACCGTTCTTCAAGAAGACAAACCCGCACCCAATCCTCTCTACACTCAATGGCTTGCCGATGATCAGAAAACCACCGTCATTCTCAACGCTTCCCTTTCTGAACAAGCAATGGCAGAAGTTCTGGGTCTTACTGTGGCCCGTGACATATGGGTCACCTTAGAAAACACCTATAGCAACACCTCTATTGAACGCATCCACCACCTTCGGGACCAACTTCGCACCATAGTTAAAGGATCCTCCACTGTTGCCGATTTTGGTCGCAAATTCAAGGGTATTTGTGACCAACTCTCGGCCGTCGGCCATCCGGTTGAAGACACTGATAAAGTCCATTGGTTCTTATGCGGACTTGGTGCCTCTTTCGAGACCTTCTCCACTGCTGTTCGGGCTTCCAAACCATCTCCAGCCTTCCGTGACCTTCTGATCCAAGCAGAGAGTCATGAACTCTTTCTTCGTTCAATTCACGGCCCTTCAACGCCTCCCGTTGCTTTCTCGGCTCAGCAAAACAAACCGGTTAGTTTTGCTCGTGGACGCGGTGGTCGGTTTCAGCGTGGTAGTTCTCCCGGAGGACGTGGTCGCGGTAGACGACCTCCTCATTGTCAGTTATGTCGTCGCGATGGACACTATGCCAATATGTGTCCGAATCTTGCCAACTTTGCTGCTACCAATGTTCCTCTTGGAAATGACTTGGCAAAAGCCTTCCATGCTCAATGCCATGTCTCTAATACGGGTCCAGACTGGTTCGTCGACTCCGGTGCCTCCGATCATATGGTTTCATCTCCCGACCACCTTGACAAATCCACTCCCTATCATGGCACCAATCGGGTGACTTTTGGTAATGGTAATTCGCTCCCTATTTCACACATTGGACACACCACTCTTAACAATAAAATACATCTTAAAAATGTCCTTACTGTGCCAACGTTGCAACACAATCTTCTTTCAATTAGTAAATTAACCAATGATAATGAGTTGGATGTCATGTTCTCTTTTCCTTTGTTTCAAATTCAGGACCGAAAAACGAAGCAAGTTCTCGCTCAAGGTCGGTGTGAAGAGGGCCTCTATGTTCTTCATTCCGGTTCCACAGCTTTGTCTGCAACTTCAAAAATATCTCCCAAAGCATCCTTTGAACTATGGCATTTGCGTTTGGGACATGCTTCATTTGATACTTTGTCTAAATTAAATAAAATGGGTTATTTGACTGTCTCCTCTATTCTCCCAAAACCGGAAATTTGTTCGTCTTGTGCGTTGTCTAAAAGTCACAAACTTCCATTTAATAACAATGAAAAACGCTCCTCTAAACCTCTAGATTTAATACATTGTGACTTATGGGGCCCCTCCCCAGTCGTATCACATGACAACTACCGCTATTATGTTATTTTTGTCGATGATCATTCTCGATTCACATGGTTCTACCCACTAAAGAGGAAAAATGAGTTTTATGAGATTCTATCTATATTTATGAAATTTGCTCAAACTCAATTTACAACCAAAATTAAAACGTTTCAAAGTGATGGCGGCACAGAGTTTGTAAATCAAAATGTTCGTGCCTTGTTAAACTCAAATGGAACCTTTCATCGTGTCTCGTGCCCCTACACCCCTCAACAGAATGGGCGTGCTGAACGCAAGCATCGCCATATTGTTGAAACTGGGCTTGCAATGCTTTTCAATGCGCATGCGCCATCCAATTATTGGGTTGACGCGTTCAGTACAGCCGTTTACACCATTAATCGTTTACCCTCGAAAATCTTGAATTGGTCCTCGCCTTATGAAATTCTGTACTCTACAAAACCAACTTATGATAATTTTAGACCTTTTGCTTGTCGTGTTTATCCTTACACGCGTGATTATGCCTCCGACAAACTTTCACCCCGTAGTGTCCCATGCATTTTTATGGGCTACCATTCTCAATACAAGGGTTTCAAATGTCTTGATCCGTGTACGTCTCGTCTTTACATTACACGTCATGCCCGCTTTAACGAGTCTTGTTTTCCGTTCAAGGGTGACAACTTGTCTGTGGATGCTCACAATCTCCCTTTGCATAAGTTCATGGATCCTTTTGCTTCAGATCCTCCACCCACTGCTTCTAACCCCTCACCTGGTACTCAATCTATGGATTCTTCTCAACCCATGTGTGGCCCGTGTTGTGGCCCATTCTTGCCACCATTCGGCCACCCCAAACCCACTGGCAGTACCTCGACCCAGTCCACTGGCCCAACCTCAATTAACCACCCTGCAGCCCAGTCTCTTCCTGATCCTCCTAACGGCCCATCTGACCCACCTCACCCCGAGCCCACCCAACCATCTTCTCCTCGGTTCACTACCTTTTCAAATGACCCGTTACCTGCTGATACGCCTCCCACCTCCACCACCTCATCTGCTGCCACTCCACCCAATCCCGATCCCCCCACAACAGGGCCTAACTTCGGTCATCCTATGGTTACCCGCTCAAAGGCCGGGATTTTCAAACCAAAGCACCATGCTGACCTGACTCATGTCTCGTCCCATGTGCTACACAAATCTCTTCTTGCCAGTGTCGACCCTAAAGGTTTCAAGTCTGCTGCAAAACATTCTCATTGGTTGGATGCAATGAATAAAGAATTCAAGGCTCTGTCTGATAACAACACCTGGACTTTGGTGCCACGACCGACAAATCATAATGTTGTTGGGTCCAAATGGTTGTTTCGCACCAAGTTTCGCTCCGACGGGACCATTGATCGCCATAAGGCGAGACTTGTCGCTCAGGGCTTCAGTCAAGTACCCGGTATGGACTTCTTTCACACATTCAGTCCTGTTGTCAAGGCCTCGACAATTCGTGTCGTTCTTGCTTTGGCTGTCATCAACAAATGGCCTTTACATCAACTTGATGTAAACAATGCTTTCCTTCACGGCAATCTAAACGAACTTGTGTTCATGGAACAACCGCCCGGGTTTGTTGACTCTCGGTTTCCCAACCATGTCTGCCGCCTCAACAAAGCATTGTATGGTCTCAAACAAGCCCCCAGGGCGTGGTTTCATCGCTTGAGTGTATTTTTGTTACAAACTGGGTTTACTTGCAGCCGTGCCGACACGTCGTTATTCATTTTTAAACGTGATACGTGCATTATGTATCTACTAGTTTATGTGGATGATCTCATCCTTACTGGCAATCAGGAAAGTGTCATGCACGACTTCATCAAGGCTTTAAATCATGAATTTGCCATCAAAGATCTTGGCCCGTTAAGTTACTTTCTTGGCTTAGAAGTGGTCTACTCTAACACTGGTCTCTTTCTAAGCCAATCCAAGTATGCAAAGGACATCCTTGCTCGGGCCAACATGAGTGACTCCAAACCGGTTCACACTCCACTGTCAACGAATGAGTCGTTTTCATCTTACGGAGAACCATTTGCCGATCCCTCTCTTTATCGGTCTCTTGTGGGTGCTCTTCAATATTTAACCATCACGAGACCTGATATCTCATTTGCGGTCAATCAGGTGAGTCAATACATGCAATGTCCGACCACCAAACATTTTCAGCAACTCAAACGGATTCTTCGGTATGTGAAAGGCTCCTCGACATTTGGACTCAATTTCTCTCGGTGTCCTGTCACTTCCATTCTTGGTTACTCGGATGCTGATTGGGCACGCTGCCTGGAGACACGACGTTCAACATATGGTTACTCCATCTTTCTAGGTGGTAATCTTGTATCATGGAGTGCTAAGAAACTCCCAACGGTCTCACGATCAAGTTGTGAGTCTGAATATCGGGCCATGGCGAATGCTGCTGCTGAAATCATTTGGATCACTCATTTACTTCGTGAACTGCATGCTCTACCGCCGGGTCGACCGACTCTCCTCTGTGATAACAAGAGCGCGTTGTTTCTCACTCAGAATCCTGTTTCTCACAAACGGGCTAAGCACATAGATTTGGATTATCATTTTATCCGTGAGCTGGTTCTATCCGGGAAACTTCACACTCAGTTCATCTCCACCAAGCTTCAGGTTGCGGATATCTTTACCAAGGGTCTGCCTCGCCCTCAATTTGAAGTTCTTCGTCACAAACTGGGTCTTGGGCCGCCTCCCTTCCGCTTGCGGGGGGATATTAACCAAACTTAACATGTTCTATATTGTTCAAGGTCTTGTAATGTATTTGTCCTATTCTTTATGTATCTATTGTGTATCTTTTTCATATATATATATATTGTAGGCTTTCCCTCACTTTGAGGCAAGCCAACCATTCCATATTAAATTACTTATAATATATTAGATTAGTTTTACGAATCAGCACGAGTTGCTAATGAAGTTAGATCTCATTATCATAAGTTATTATGAGAACAAACCTAAATCATTTAATTATATTAATGATGGTTAACTTTTTTAAAGTTTTTAGTTTCTACATACAAATATTTATAATATCTATGTAAAAAACATTAAAATGTTTTTTAATATGTTTTTCTAACTTTTAAATGTACGTACACATGTGTAACTTTTATGTTGCTAATATAACCTATAAATAAATTACACATGAGTAGGTTCAATAAATAAACAATATTTCTTAATAATTTTGTGTTGAATTTTAAAATTGATAAATAAATACTGAAATCAGATCATTTTCTTATAATTTACCAAAGATTTGGATTTAAAAATGAAAGATTATATTTGTTCTCGTTGTTCTTGAAAAAAACTATGTTCTACATTCTTATATCTACATTTCCATCTACAATTAATTAAAATCTTATTCGAGAACTTCCATTTTTCACAACAAAGATTCCTAAATGCTTTTCCATATATAAGGAAAAAAACGTGTCTATTATAAAAGTGGAATTATTCTCCTTTGCTCATATGACCCTTTGTAGTCTCGTATGGTCACACTATACTATAGCCACACAAAAACGAGTCCTTTAGCACCTTAACAACAACCCAATAATCACCACCATCCGTTGGGTGTCGGCGATGATAGGCCACCGGAGAAACAAAATCCTAATTGTCGCCTATCCAAACCAAAGACATATTAACCCATCCCTCGGTTTCGCCCACCGTCTCCTTAACTTGGGTGTCGATGTTAGTATTGTTGGATTATATACAGGTGCGATTATGCCACGTTGCCAACTAAGCTATTACCCGTAAGAGTTACAACTTGTTCAACGAATGTCGAACCCCACTTAATTTAATTAAATGACGCTTACGAACTCTATCGGGTTTTAATAATTTCTTAATACTTATAAATTATTTAGTTAAAATGCTTATTTATAAAAAAAGTTATTAGCTGCGGTTTTAGGTTTACTGTTATGGACTAAATTAATCCAACCGGGCCTCGATGCCCGCTAGGGATTAATTAAATAAATAAGGGATCATTAGGAAATTGCTTCACCCTTTTAAATGGAGATATTACGTTTGAAAAAGGGTAACAAAATTTCTCAATTTTCGGCAGCCTCAAAGCGTGATAGCCACAACCAAAATATATGGTTTTTGGCCACCATAGGAATGGACTTCCCTGTTCTTGATCGTAGCATACAAAGCTGCCATCGCCGCCCTTGTTTTTGGCCGGCATTCACCGTGAAACACCCGATAACCTGTGATCCGCCAAGGTCTTAGTTGCGCCCCAAGCGGCCGTGATTTAGTCCCGCGCTAGAATCCTTGTTTCTCATCTGTTCGTGTTCTAGCAATTAATCATTGTACCTCGGTGTCTCAAACGGTTATCTATTAACCAAGGTAAATTTTATCTCATCAGTAGGTTAATTAAAATCTGTATTACATCATTTGTAACTCAGATCCTATCGGGTTCACTTTTTGTCTTTTTAATTATTACTCCGTTACGTTATATATTATTAATCAGTTTAATAATTATCAAATTCTTTTTGATAAATAAATCTAACCAACATACCACTAAACCTAACAAGTATGTCACCTTTTGCACGAGCTACTCTAAGATGCATTAAAGTAGAAACAACCCATCAAGGTTTAACATTTGCCTCATTTGATGGTCATAACCATAGACCAGAACCAACTACCACCTTGCAACAGTTTATCTCATATTTTGCTACTAACGGTTCATGTGACATCACAGAAATCATTAGCAACTCCGCTACGACATGCAAACCGTTTTCGATCAGTTTACCGGGGCTTCCGTCCTTGACCACTAATGATTTGTCGTCCTTTTTGTCAAGAACTCACAAATGTAAAGTATTGAAAGATAAACCAAAGATTACAGACTCAAACATCAAAATCTAGACAAGACTAAAACAGGATCAATTCACCTTTACAGCGAATGTATACATTAACTCAAAAAACGAAAAAACTTAGACTCCATGAGGTGTAGCCAAGGCGTCATGATAATGAATCTAAGACTACTTGTATGAAGACGATACAGATAATTGTTGAGAGATAATGATGTCAACTAATGTGAACGATAAAGACGAAGATGAAGATGAGAAACTGATCTATGTCATGAAGGTGACGATCTAAACTTTTATATTGGTTCTCAAAACTTTTTTCCTTCTTGGGTTAAAACCTCTTTTTTAGCATATATCAACATGAATGAAGCCCAAGTTTTGTCCAGCAACAGCCCAAACAGAAAGCCGAACATCATAATTATTTAGCTCAACTATCTTTCACATGATCCAAAGCAATGAAGTAGTTCCAACTCAATGTCACTTATTTAACATGCAAAATCACATCACACATTAGAATGAATTGAATATGACCAGTATGTTTGTTATTGAATTGTTATATAAATATATTTTAACACTTTTTGTTGTCGTTGTGATGTTGTGCTATGAGGAACACCACTTTATTTTATAAATTTTGAAAGACCATATTGATGTGCTCAAAGTAGCTCAAAGTATAACTGTAAACACTTTTGAAGCACTTGAAATCGATTGTGATGCTTCTGGTTGGACCCCTTGTTCCACCTTTAGGCAATTCATTCGGGTGTGATTTATTCGAAAAACCTAAGGAAGATTATATCGAATGGCTAAACACAAAGCCGCCTTTAGGGTTCTGTTTTTGTTGCTTCAAGTACTCATGGATTTAGTTTTTTATTAAGTCACTGTTATTCAAAAGCCAGGACGGATTTTTTGTATGATTCTTGATTATAGTACAGAATGTCAATTTTGAGTTTTGACGATTCAAGCCAATTGAATCGTTCCCCTTGAAGGTAGAACCTATCTGATTCGACCAATATACTATCAGTCTATCATTGCTCTATAGGATTTCTTTCACTGTTGTTTGTTAATTTTGTTCAAGGTTTACATTGTTTATATATTCGACCAATATTCTGCCCCCGGACCCCCGCCAAGGGGGCGTTGCCCCCTTGGAACCCCCATTGCTTAGGGAACAAATATGCACTCCCGTACCTCCTGACTTGTTTGATGGATATTATGATCAAACTGGTCGTTAGCCAATCCAATTACACTAAAATATCTTACACTAATAGAGGTTATTGTCTTACAAATCAAACTGATTTTTTGATGTGTAACTTTAAATTCTTTTTATAACTATACACCGACCCTCTTGCCCAAAACTAAGAACAACATGCTACGCTGTTCTTGAAGTTCGCCCTCGAGTTTGTTGCCCAAGAGGAGAAGCAAGAATCACCCAGTATGATCTCTAGTTTTAATTTCCATCATCATTAGTCAAACACTATTTCAATTATGTATTGTTATCGTACTTAATACATTATGTATTCACAATACAAAAATTGCTCTCCTAAGATCGGCCACCGTAAACCGACGCGCGACCAGGAAAATTAGGAAAAAGAGTGGATCTAGACTACTCAATAATTGGATAGAAAATAGAGGCAGGTCAATCCGACCTGACTTGTGACTGATACTTAATATAAGCCAGTTGGATAAAGTTATTAGTTTTGACAACGTAGCAAAATAAGTCAAAGTTGAATTGATTTCATGAGACATACTGACATAGTGTCATAATAACGCATTATGTTTGTACTTTCACCCTGTTAGAAGAATGGATTAAATTTCAAGGACTTATTTTGTCATTCCTTAAAAGGTGTAATGTTTGTGGGTTATTATGTCTATTAATAACTCACGGATTAAATGTGTTCATTTTTGTTTCTTATATAGTTAATTGTAACAATGTTGTTAATATTGTTAGAGTTGGGTAATGACTGTTAGTAGTATAAAAGAAAGGGTATTCTCATGTAATAGGGTGATTCTTCTTCCGAAGCATAATGAGAAATTGATGATATTGATTGTTCAAAACTTCTGAGAGTAGATTCAAAACTTCCGAGAGTAGATTCAATTTTGATTGCAAATTCAACAATTGGTATCAGAGCCCGGTTACGGCTCGAGAATCAAAATTGAACAACGCGGAATTGTTGAGGCAACTAGGATCAATTAAAGGCGAAATTGATTGATTGAGAGGGTGTCGTTGAGCGTCATGGTGTCTACAAAGTTTGAGTTAGAGAAATTCGATGGTAGAAATGATTTTGGATTATGGAGGTTGAAGATGAGGGCGTTGCTAGTTCATCAGGGGATTGTGGATGCCCTTAAAGGCGGTGAAGCGGTGATCCCAGAGAACACAACGCCGGAGAAGACACAGGAAATCCAACAGAGGTGGAAAGATATGATGCAGAAGGCACATATCGCCGTTATACTGAGTTTGGGAGATCGAGTGTTGAGAGAAGTCTCCAAAGAGATGACGGTTGCTGGGATTTGGTCAAAATTAGAAAGCTTATACATGACCAAATCACTTGCAAGAAGAGGCTGTACACGTTCAATATGACATCAGGTAAAACAATTGAAGATCACACAGATGAATTCAATAAACTGATGTTGGATCTTGGTAACATAGATGTTACACTTGAGGAGGAGGATCAAGTTGTGATATTCTTGACATCTTTACCTCAGTCGTATGAGCATTTTGTTGATACCCTGATGTATGGACGTGAGACTCTAACTATGGAGGAAGTACTGTCGGCGGTTAACTCAAAGGAGTTAAAGAAAAGATCTGAAACTCAAGAAGAACCAAGTAGCAGCGGACGCTTTGTCAGAGGGAGAACGAAGCAGAGAAGCAAGTTCAAAAGTCAACACCGATCTAAATCCAAATTCAAAAGACGATGCTACATCTGTCAGTCTGAGAAGCACCTCAAAAGGGATTGCCCAGAAAGAAAGAACCATAGAAGTGAGAGTCATGGTCACAAGAGTCAAGGAAATTCTTCCCCGTAACTATCATCAGATGGATATGAGAGTTCTGAGGTATTAATGGTGTCCAAAGGGTTGAGAATGACTCTTGGATAACTGACTCAGGAAGTTCTTATCACATGAGCCCAAATAAAGAGTACTTCAAGGAATTAAAGATCGAAGATCTTGGTGAAGTAAAGATGGAGGATGACAGAGCATGCAAAGTTCAAGGCTATGGTGTAATAGCCCTGAGTATCAACAATGGCACAACCGTGGAATTGCACAATGTAAGGTACATCCCTGAACTATCAAAGAACTTGATCTCATTAGGGCAGTTTGAAAAGGTTGGGTACAATGTTAGTTTGAGGAATGGAAAGGCCAAGGTCATTAAAAGGATCTATGGTAGTGCTGACTATGTCAAGGACAGGGAATAATCTGTATGTGTTAGATGGGAAGACAAGTGGTGGTCATGTGTCTATGGTCACAAGTAGGATAGAGAATCTGTCTATGTTGTGGCATAGGAGGCTAGGCCATATGAGTGGTCAAGGTCTAGCTGAGTTAGTAAAACAAGAGGTAGTTAGTGGGTTAAAGGGGAGTGAATTTGGGTTTTGTGAACACTGCATCATGGGTAAATCCCATAGAGTAAAATTCACTAAAGGTAAACACTATACTAAGGGTATCTTGGATTACATTTATGCGGACTTATGGGGCCCAATTCAGACTGAGTCATTAAGTGGAGGCCACTATTTTCTATCAATCATTGATGATTACTCTAGAAGGCTTTGGGTGTTTATTCTAAAGCACAAGTATGAGACATTTGCAAAGTTCAAGGAGTGGAAAACCATGATAGAAACTCAGACTGGAAAGAAAGTAAGAAAACTAAGAACAGACAATGGGTTAGAGTTTTGTAATACAGAGTTTAGCAAGTTATGTAGGGAAAAAGGCCTGTAGAGACACAAGACAGTTCCTGGCATACCTTAACAGGATGGGCTAGTTGAGAGAATGAATAGACAACTTCTTGATAAGGTAAGATGTATGCTACATGAGTCTGGACTGCCCAAGAAATTCTGGGTTGAGGCACTAAGCACAGCAGCTTATCTGGTTAACAGATCACCATCATCAGCATTAAACATGATGGTTCCTATGGAGAAGTGGTCAGGAATGAAAGTTGATTACAACAACTTGAAGGTGTTTGGTTCTTTGGCCTATGCTCATGTTAAGAAGGATAAACTTGAGCCTAGGGCCATAAAGTGTATATTTCTTGGATACTCACATGAGGTAAAAGGATATAGGTTGTGGTTAATGGAAAGAGGAGTGAAAGTCATGGTGAGTAGAGATGTAACATTTAATGAGAAAAATACTATATAAGGACCTATTACTAAATGCAAACAAAGGTAATGGCAGTATTGATGATCATGAGGTTATAATTGAGGTGGAGAATAATAAGTCAAGGAGAGACTCAAGACCTGTCTCACCTGATAGTGACAAATCAGGTGGTAACTCTGATGGCAATGCCGAAGGAGTTACAACACAGGGACCATCTAGTTCTGTTCCACCTAGCTTAGCTAAGAATAGAACTAGAAGGACTATAATTCCCCCAGTTAGATATAGGTCAAGCAATACTGAAGATTTGTCTGCATTTGTGTTTATGTCTGCACAGCAAGAGAGCATGATTGAACCCTTGTCATTCCATGAAGCTGTGAGATCAGTGGATAAGGAAATGTGGATTGAGGCTATGAAGGATGAAATGAGATCTTTGTATGAAAATGAGACATGGGTACTTGTTGATAAACCTCAAGGGAAAAGGCTCATTGACTGCAAGTGGTTGTATAAGTTGAAGGAGGGAGTTCATGGTGAGTTACCCAGGTTCAAAGCAAGGTTAGTTGCAAAGGGGTTCACACAAAAGGCAGGTGTGGATTATAATGAAATTTTTTCACCTGTGGTCAAGCATACATCTATTAGGTTGCTGTTGGCTCTAACTGCTCAATTTGATTATGAATTAGAGAAATTAGATGTCAAGACAACGTTTTTACATGGTTCATTGGATGAGACTATCTATATGAAACAACCACCTGGTTTTGAGGTGGAGGGTCATGAAGACAAGGTATGCTTACTGAAGAGGTCACTATATGGGTTGAAACAGTCACCAAGGCAATGGTATATCAGATTTGATGAGTATATTTTGAGTCAGGTTTTAAGAAAAGTTGTTATGATAATTGTGTATATTATAAAGAATACACTAAATGTGAATTTGTATACCTTCTTCTGTATATTAATGACATGTTGGTAGCATGTAAAGATCAAGATGAAATTCAAACTACAAAGCATTTGTTAATGTGTGAGTTTGATATGAAAGAACTTGGAGCTGCTAAGAGAATATTAGGTATGAAAATCAACAGAGACAGAAGTTTAAGGCTTTTAAAGTTGACTCAAACTGGGTATGTTAATAAGATTTTGGAGAATTTTACCCTGGAGAAGTCTAAGCCACTGATTACTCCTATGGCTTAGCACTTCAATTTGTCTAAAAGAGATTCGCCAAAGTCTGAAGAAGAAGAGTTACAGATGAGTAAGGTACCTTATGCTAATGCTGTTGGGTGTTTGATGTATCTAATGGTTTGCACTCGGCCAGACATAGCTTATGCAGCTAGTGTGGTAAGTAGGTACATTTCATGTCCTGACAAGTTGCACTGGGAAGCTGTGAAATGGATTTTCAGGTACCTTAATGGAACTACATCAGTTGGTTTAGTATTGGGGAAAGGTCAAAGTGCTGAAAATACACTGCTTGGCTATGTTGATAGTGATTTTGCTAAAGACTTAGACAATGGAAGATCTATGACAGGGTATGTATTTACTTTGTTTGAAAGTGTGGTTAGTTGGAAGGCAACACTTCAGTCAACTGTTGCTTTGTCAACAACTGAAACGGAGTTTGTGGCTCTTACAGAAGCAGTTAAGGAGTCTATTTGGCTTAAGGGTATAATCACTGAGTTGGGTATTAACTTGTCCAATAATGTGATTCTGTGTGACAATCAAGGTGCAGTACAACTTGCTAGAAATCAAGTGCATAATGAGAGGACTAAGCATGTGAGAGTTAAACTATATTTTATCAGAGATGTGGTAAAATCTAAAGAAGTTGAGATTAAAGAAGTTGATACTCTTGATAATAGTGCTGATATGCTTACAAAGGCTTTGCCAGGTCCTAAGTTTGAGTATTGTTTGGAGATTTTGAATATAGAATGAAGAGATTGTTAGAAGAATGGATTAAACTTTAGGGACTTATTTTGTCATTCCTTCAAAGGTGTTATGTTTTTGGGTTATTATGTCTATTAATAACTCAGGGACTAAATGTGTTCATTTTTGTTTCTTATGGAGTTAATTGTAACAATGTTGTTAATATTGTTAGAGTTGGTTAATGACTGTTAGTAGTATAAAAGAAAGGGTATTCTCATGTAATAGGGTGATTCTTCTTCCGAAGCATAATGAGAAATTGATGATATTGATTGTTCAAAACTTCCGAGAGTAGATTCAAAACTTCCGAGAGTAGATTCAATTTTGATTGCAAATTCAACACACCCCTTGAATAAGTCAAAGTTTTTTTTTTAATAACTGAATCTATAGGCTATAGAAGATCACCTGTTTGGTTGTTTGTTGATTAAAATTGTTCCTACTCGCATTATGTTTAAGGCTAAAAATATGATAGTGTTTTGTAACAGTGTTTGCTTTGTTTTTGCAACGATTTTTATTGTGTTTGTAGTGTTGCATTCTTCAGCTGTGTTATATAGATTTTTTACAGCTGAATTTGCTGCATTTTCAAATGCGTATCGTGATCGACCCGTCAAGTTTTGAGTTGCAAAGTGGATGTTGGGCTAATCGTTTTTGCCTTTCTAAACAACTTATTGGTGTGTTTTTGTTCCAGAAATGAGACTAAATATGCAGGTTTTATTATCCTAAATGATTTTTAAATCTAAAATGATGCAGCAAATTGAGAAGACTCGGGTTCACATGTGCAAAGAAAACCCTTTGAGGTATCTCTTGCCTTGGGTTATATGATGCAAAGTTCATAATTACCGGCCGAAACAGTCAAGTCTCTAGAGTGGGTCATGGGGTTCAAGATTATCATTAATTAACCTTTTTTTTAACAAATGCTCATTATTTGACACCTTGAGATGGTCAATAAGATCACGAGTTGTGTTTTTCACTATACCCAAGTCTAAGTCTATTACTTGTATTTCATTAAAAGTGTCGATTAGCTCGTAAGTAAGTTTAACTAATTAATTGGATTGATATATAGATTTTCATTATGTTAGGATTTCATCCTGTTTTGATAATTGGGTTGATCACCGGACGGATATAATCACTTTAAGTTTGAAACTATCATGAGTTAATTGTTAAGTTTGAAATTATCACTGTTGTTAAAATATCCCAAGTAGGGAAGGTCACTATGACAAGGAGAAACTGTTTTCACAATGATATCTCGACAACTCAGAGAAATTCTTTTGATTTATTGTCATGTGTTTTACAAAGAAAAGAGAACATGCATAAATACAAGAAAAATAGGCTAATTAAGGAAATTCATAGCTGCAAATTATTAATTAATTGGCTGGCCATTAGTTGTGTGACGACGTAAACAAGGTTCATAATGACGTAAGCAAGGCTATAACACCCTTGCAATAAAAGACAGCCTGCCTGCGGTTCCAATTACCGGATGAGACAAATAATCTCGGATAAAGGCCACCTCCTATGGTCATCACCAATTAGGAAAGTTAAAGTTTATTGAGAAGACAGATAAGTCTAAATCTGCTTGAACTGAAAACAGAGGTCAACACATTGCACCTAGAGGGCATGAACCCTCGGACCGAGGCAAGGGGGATGGAACAAGGTAGATCATTCACCTTAAATAGAAAAACACCAATTTGAAAGATTATTTCCATAGCTAAGCATCTTCAAGTATAAATATAATTCTCAAGACACCCAGGTAAACATACACTGAAGCCATTATCTCATAACTTAACATTCCATTCCTCTCCAAGAGAACTGATTCTCACACCGGAGGTAGATCGCAGGGGAACCTCCCCTCCGGTGAACCTAGCGGTGTTTTTTGTCTTACGCCTTGCAGGGTTCTCTGGAGGCAAGATCGCCAGGCTCGGTTCCCTTTGTTAAAGCGAAGCCTCATACTATTTTCTTAAGGTTCGTGAAGAAGCTTTGGTACGTTATTCAAAGGGACATGTCGCCCGAAAATGCTAGAGTCTCGGAAGGCATTCCTCCAATCACTAGACCTAACTCACCGCCAGTCATTGCTGACATGATCGAGCTAACGCTAGAAGGGGTCACGGAGAATTTCTCCACACTTCAAGAGCTTATTAATGATTACATCCACGAGAAACGCCTCAGAGGGGTAAGGGTCCGCTTGGCGTACAAAGAAGAACCCCGCGTGACTTTAACCCCATTACCCCCACTATCAGTGGAACAAACACCCGTGCTCCAGGAGGGGGAAACCTTCCCCATGGACACACCCGCAATAACTACGTTGCTAGTCATGTCTTACCCGCTGATGTCATTAGGGGATTAATCATATCCCTTAAGTCCTAACCACTCGAGGGGTTGTAGATCCCTACACTAGCCAAGACACAAACGCTAGCACTTGGGCACTTAGCTTGAGCTAGAATCAATTGCTCCCACTTACTCAGACCATCCCTATGGAGCATCTGTTCCACCATTTCTATCATCAACCTCCATAGCTCAGTTTACAACCACCCATGATTAGTCAGTATTTGGCCAACCCACACGCGTTCCCCTTTTCTTTCTTCCTGTACCCTTACCAATCTTTAGCATTGCCGAACCACCCACGGTATTCTTATACCCAATTCCCTCTGCTAGCCATTCGGCCTATGGAAGATAGCGAGGCAGAAGATGACTTGTCTCGTCTATATATGCCAAACTCTCATGCTAAGTTCTAACCAAGAATAGCGAACTTCAAGTTCCCTCCAAAAACAAAGATGCCTAGCAATGTCAAGACTTATGACGACCTTGGCGATCCTGACAACAATCTAGAACTATTTTCAGGGGCAACAAAAAATGGAACAATGGTCCATGCCAATTTGGTGTCATATGTTTTTCCAAACTCTTGTAGGCCGACCAGATTGTGGTTCAATAGTGTGACGACTGGTAGCTTCTATTCCTTAGAAGACTTCAACCGAAGCTTCCTCAACAATTTCATGCAACGGAAAAAGTACACCAAGAATCTAGTAGAACTACATCACATCAAGTAACAAGAGAATAAGGACCTAAGGGCATCCATGGAACGATACAAGTTGAAGGGTCTTAGCATTAGCGGGACGACTGAGTGGATGTGTATATTCGGATTCATGCATAGGGTGAGACCCCAACAAGTGATCGAAGAACTTAATCAACATATTCCGAAGACAACGATGGAGGCCATTGAAAGATCTGAGGCATTCTTAAGAGGAAAGGAGGCAGCGCAAAATGTCGATCAAGTCAAAAAGGATAGGAGCCCAAACTGGAAGCATCCAAGCCATTCTGGCAGGCCTAGAACTCCAGGCTTCCAACCCATTATTTAAAGGCAATCCCACCACGCCAGTCATGAGGGGCGAAAGCCTTTGAAAGGTACGCTCACTCTAAATCCAGATATCAAAAACAGGAGAAGAAAGCACAATCGCTATAGTTCACGGCCTTAAGACAGTCATCACAAGAGATATTTACAACAGAGGAGGCTAGGTTCAGTTTTTGGCCTCCTAAACCCACAGGCAGAACAACCGATGACAAGAACTCTCATAATGCTGTGATTTCCATAGAGACGTGGGTCATTACATGAATGACTACTTTCAGCTAGAGAAACGAACTGAGGCTGCCGTACGATCAGGAGAACTAGCATAACTTGTAAAAAACATCAAAGCAAAGAAACCACACCCAGTGAAACAAGAAAATGAGAGAGATAAATGCAACAGAAAAGAGATCCTAATGGTGGCAAAAAATATGACTGCAAGTTCCAAGGGCAAGACAAGCTTAAAGCCTACCAAAGGGTGGATCAATAAAGAAATAAGCTTTCCGCCATACGACATGCCAGCGTGACGGCGGCCCCCATGGTCGTTGAAGCAAATATCGAAGGGTGTAAGGTTAACCAAATATATCTAGATGGGGGAAGTGCCACGGAAATCATGTATGAGCAATGTTTCGTACAATTGGATGTTAAGGTGCGTGGCAAGATAACATCCTCTACCACTCCCCTAGTAGGATTCTCTGGCGAACGGGTACTACCCATAGGAGAAATAACCTTGCATGTCAAGCTCGGTTAGGATCGTCTGACGAGGGAGGAGACGCTAACCTTCTTGGTAATTAGTTCTGCTTCTAAATATAACATGATCATCGGAAGGCCCGGAATACGTGCCTTTCACGCGATAGTCTCCACAACGCATGAAATGATGAAGTTTCCAACAAAAGAAGGGATATCTTCAATACGACCTTTGCAATATCGCCTGGTAGCGGCATCGGAATATGAGGACTTGTCACCAGAAGGAAAGTTGGTGATTCCGAAGGCCATCCTCAGCAAACAGTAACTATAGGGTAAGGACTGAGCAGGCCTTGCTAGGAGAGGTTGCCGACCCTGCTACGTGCTAGCACGGACGAGTTTGCATGGTCACCATCTGATATGACATGGGTACCTGTCACACCCTGACCGACGACGGAATCATCGGGGTGGACAAATGTGAATCGATTGTTCATAGCACATGGAAATTAAATAAGTTGAAATAATATTAAATGACATTTTCGTTGAATAATACTAATCAAGTAATACATTATAATGCAATAAAGATCAAAATAACATAATATAGTTTTGTTTATCTTTGTCTAATCCAATCCTACGTGAGCATGAAGTAGTCCACTAAACAACATATTCTGAAATCATTTAAAAAAGTAATGAGTCAGCTAACGAATTAGTCGGTGAGTAAACATAGGTTCGCATACATATATAGATTGATTAAAATGATTAAAAACAATTCAATTCACATGACAATATCTAGACTAATAATGCAATAGTGAAACATAAAAGACAAACCAACACAATCAAACTTAATGATTGAATTTACTCGGTTCGCAGACGAATCCTTATAGAATGAATGATTCCGGTTGCGATCACTATGCAATTAAATAAATGAGATGGGTTTATCAAACCAATAAATTTAACATTGTAAAATGAAAGCACATTCCGTGTATTTTCATTAAACCAAAGACAGCAGAATCAATCCCATTGAAAATTATTTGGCACTTGTGTGTATAAAAATGTTACAGAAGGAAGTTAAAAAATAAAATCCCAAATATATAATTAAAAATCATATCTATAATTGAATTAATTCACATAAACACTGAATTGGTAAAAATAAAATCATAAGTCTATAATAGAAATAGGAAAAAAAAAAACTTGAGTGCGTCCGTCTCGCTCGATATAATTCTCGAATCAAAATTTATCGTTCAACAACAAACAAAGTCAACACTCTTTTTATTATGTGAATTTATTATAAAAAACAAAGTTCATCCTTAGCCCAACTGGTTAAGATGAGATACCTATGATATGTAAATATTAGAAGGTCATGGGTTCAAGTATTACTCTAAGCAAAATTCACAGAGTTGAGCTACGGGTTTTCTCAGCAATAGGTTCCTCCTGATGGGGTTGGGGGTGCGGTTCTGGCTGAGAAACGAATAGATGACCTGATTAAGATAACACTTATTCTCCGAATCAGGGTTGCACATTTGCCGTTCAAAAAAAATGTGAATTTATTATACATTTTTAAGACTTAAAACTGTAAATTAATGAATAGAATGTGAACTACTGAACTATATATTGTTGTCCGTTAATCGTTTGAATTTGATGAAACTTTATTATCTAAATTATATTTCTTGTCTCTTCGTAGTAATTTGATGAGACTAGATTACATATCCTATTTAGAGGCGCTTAATTAGTGTCTGTGCACTGTATTGATTACGTGTTATTTAGGTAAGATTTGATTAGGTATCTATTTTGATGTATTATTTAATACTAGTTTAAAAAATCATGTATCACACGTGTTAAATAATAATATTAAATTAGTTGTTAGTAACTAATATTTAGATACTATAAAAAATGTGAGATAATATATTATTAAAATTGTATATAATTAACTACTTTAAGTACTACAATGATAACTACATTTTCTTAAACTTTCATTTCTAAAATATTTTATTGTAAAAAGTTAAATTTTTAAACAAGCTATTTTTTTCAAAAAAAAGTTATATTTAGACAATGTCATTTCTTAAAAACATTTTTATATTAAAAAACTTCATACGTTATTTTAATAAAAAACATAAATTTTATTTATTAAAATTTTGTTTATTAATTTGGAAATGATATAAAACATAATTAACATTTAATAATGTCTATAAATAGTTGAAATTTTATGGTAATAACATATATCAAAATAATTATGATAGGATGACATGTGTCAAAATAGTTTGTGAGAGGATAAAATGTGTCTAAAATTATTTTGTTTTATTAGTATAGATTGTTGGTTACCAAACCCGCATAAAGAGGAGTTTAAAATGAAATTTTGGAAAAGGGTCCCGAACTTTTTACCTTGATTTGAGCTTTCAAAATGGTTGAGTCGCCACTTGCGTTGGCTCGACTACACGACAACCCCAAATGCATCAGACAATCGCTAAACGAGGAAAGAAACAACTCGGTTGTGAAAGTGGATGAAAGGTGCCATCAACATAACCCAATAATATATGGGGGCTGATTAAAATAAAAAAATACATTTGCCTAAAGGCTTAAAAAAATATCATATCCTTCTATTTCATCAATCAATGGTTAAGATCAACATTTACTATAAATGTGGTCCCAAGGGTAGTATGGGAAAAGACATTTTTATTGACTTTTTTCAAATTCCCCAACTTAATTTAAACCTTCGTAAATTTATTTATACGGTATTGTATTTTAAAATTAAGCGCACCATAAAATTAAGCGTTTTATTCTCTTTAATTTAAGTATACTATTGTAATACTTTTTTCAATAAAAAAATCACTGTTATGAAAATGTGTTGTTTTATTATAAAACAACACATTATGTATTGTTTTGTCGTAAGACAACACTTTTGTGTCGTTTAACGCTAAGACAACATGCTATGTGTTGTTTTAGGTAAAACAACACATTATATGTTGTTTTAGGGTAAAACAACATGTTATGTTCTGATTAAGGTAAAACATAATGTTTTGTGTTGTTTAATGTTAAAAGAAACTTGGAATTATTTTAAAATTGTGTTATCTAACGTTGTACCATAAAATAGTTCCCACTGTTACGACTATCGTAAAATAGAACATTTTATATTGTTTTAAAGGGAAATAACACGCTCTGTTTATTTTATCGCATTTTATGAAATTTAGCACATTCTCTTCTCTCTATGCTCAAATGCAACACATTCGATAAATGTAACTTAGGATAAGTATCATAGAGATGACACACTTCATCAAAGGAAGAAAACAACATAGCAACTGAATCAATAATCTGAGAACGTAATACTTCTTACATGGGGAGTTGCGAAAGCCTGAAATTAACTAAAAAATATAAAGAAATAAAGGATCAAATAGCATAGCTGATATACATAGAACAATAAGTAGCACTGTCAGAAAAACAACACAATATGGTAAAAAGTACAATCAATTTTGCTAATATAAAAAGTAGTATAAAAACTAAATGAAATCTAAATGAATAACAAGATACGTCTATGTTTTGTATCAATCAAAATAATAACGAATGCAATATCAAACTATATTTATATAAACATGATGATAGCAAAAGATAAAGAAGATGAAGTTGATGAATAAGAGCTCAAGAACAAATTAATCAGAATAAACAGATCTACAAAAAAAATTGATTCTATATTGAAATTAAATTAAATTTTGATTGAATGAAATCAAAATCTTAAATAATAGATGGATAAAATAGAACTAGATCTTCAAATCAAGAACTCAAGAAGCATGTCGAAGAAAATAAAAAAATGAATTTTGATTTTGTTTGATATCTTGATGATTGTAAAATGACAATATTACCTTTCATGCTAAAATTTATATATTTCCATGTGTTCTTCTCATATTGCTTCTTTAGCTTTTTAGACAAATTAATTTTTTATTTGAGTAGCCTTGTAATATATGATAAAGAAAAATAAGAGAAAGAAGTTGTGGGTCATAGAAGATTATTATTTCTCTATATAATTAGAAACTATTAGCTACACAGTTTAGTTTTATGCTTTTGCAATTGACCACAATTTTATTTCTTACTTTTGCAATTATTTAGAGACTTTTTTTGGTTTTTGTTTTTGCAATTGACCATAGTTTTTGTTAGTTGACCAAAACTTGTGCTATTATTTTGGACTTTCTGATGGATCACAGCTGGTGCCACTTATATATCTTTTAAATGGTTTTGGTTTTCTTTTCTACTTTGCCATCATTTTCGATCACGCCTTAGGTTTTCTTCTTTGCGATGAATTGTGTTATCCGGTGGTTGTACGTTTAGATTATTTGCATGTTCTTTTGTTTGATTGTTCGGTTGATTGTCTACGTGTTTGAGATTTTTTCGTTTTGTTGGCTTTCTTTAATCATAACGTTGGTCAAATCTGAGGCTCTATCCACCACCGGGTAACATGATATAGCATCTCCACATGTGTGCAAAATAATGTCTTCGAAAAAGTAGTCTCAAATGAGTCAACAAATGTGCCTTCATATCAGTAAACAACTTTTATATTTACTTTTTTAGTATGAGGTCGAATCTTCTTTGTCATCACATGATATATAAACTTAGTAAGAAATTTCCTCTAATGCTTGCATCTAGACAAATCTTAGTATTTGTTTTTAGTTTAGAACATACCTAACCATTTAAAATGCAGATATCACTGACACCAAAAAAATCCGATACCTTGATTATTAACCAATAAAAGATGAAAAACCACAAACTCAACATTCAAGCAACACAAGAAAAAAAACTCATGAAGTGATGTTAGGCTTTTAGATATCAGGCATAAAGTATAAGACAACTGCATTGGTAATCTTTTGAACACAGTCCTGAAAATCTCTTGATTAGAATGCAAATGATCAAATGGGTAAATTTTATAAATGTTTATGTAACGAAAGCCATTGGCATAGAGCCCCTTAGATAGGCAAATTCTAAATGTTAAATGTTTCATATGGTCTAACATCTATATTTACAAGTACTAATTACAAAAAAAAGTAACGAAAATACCATGGCGCAACGTGCCTGTGGCACCCATCTAGTTAGAAATAGAAACTAAATTGTAAACAGGGATGACCATGTAAATTTTAAGGAAAAATAGGTTGTGGCTAGAGAGAGGAGTATAATTGATATCATAATGATTGCGTGTAGAGCCTATGAAAAATCGCCTAACCTGATTGTGGATATTTTCATTTTCATAAATCTATATAATGGCACAATGAATATACAGGATAACCTAATTCGAGATAATAACAAATAACTAACTCTATAAATAATACAACTCTACCGAACCATACTATTAATGAAGTAAAAGCATATTTATTTTACAAACAAGTGTCAGACAAAAAAAAGTTACAATATAATGAAAAAAAAGTTACAATATAATGATATTATGTTTACTTTAGAAAGTTTGTAAAGATTGCAATAGCAAAATCAAACTCCTTTTGGAGTTTGGATGCATATGGTGTGAAATGACACTTGTACGATCTCACCACAACCACATAATTACAACGTGAAGCTATCTCACTTTCAAATAAATAGGATACATGTTTCATTTAATCACCATCACCCTCCTACCCAATGATAACCCACCGGAAAAACAATATCCTGATCGTTGCTTACCCCAACCAAGGCCAGGTTAACCCATCCCTTCGCTTTGCCCATCGTCTCCTTAACTTGGGCGTCGATGTCACCTTCTGCACCAGCTTCTCCGTCATACGACGAATTGACGTACAAACCACCACCCAACATGGTCTAACCTTAGCCCCATTTTCCGATGGTCATGACCATGGCCAAGAACCAACTTGCACCTTGCAACAGTTTATCTCAGATTTTTCTACTAAGGGTGCATCTGCTGTCGCGGAGATTATTACAAACTCCGCAACAGCAGGCAAACCGTTTGACCACGTGGTCTACACCATTATGTTATCATGGGCAGGTAAGGTGGCGAATGCCCACGGCATCGAGTCCACACTCCTATGGTGTCAACCAGCCACTGTATTATGTATTTATTATTATTATTTTAGTGGATATGAACGTTTGATATCTTGTAACAACAATTCAACATTTCCGATCAGTTTACCGGGACTTCCGTCATTAACCACCGACGATTTACCATCCTTTTTGTTGTCGTCATCCCCCAAGGAACTCGAGTTCGTGTTGGAATTTATGAAAGAACATATTGATGTACTTAAAGAATCTCCAAGATTACTTGTGAACACTTTTGATGAACTTGAACTCAAGTCGTTACGAGCAATTGAAAAGATTGTAATGCTTCCGGTTGGACCCCTTGTTCCACTTTTAGGCGACTCATTCAACTGTGATTTATTCGAAAAACCTAATGAAGATTATATTGAATGGCTAAACACAAAGCCAAAATCATCGGTGGTGTATGTATCATTCGGAAGCTTGGCAACTCTATCGATGGATCAGATGGAGGAGATTGCATCAGGGTTGGTTGAAAGTCGCCTACAGTTTTTATGGGTGATGAGAGACGGTGGTCAAGCAGTAAAATTGAGTAATCTAGAGGTTCTTAACAAGCATGGGATGATAGTAAGTTGGTGTTCTCAGGTGGAAGTATTGAATCACGAAGCAATAGGGTGTTTTGTGACGCATTGTGGGTGGAACTCGACGATGGAGGCCCTGGCAGCGGGTGTTCCGACTGTGGGGTTTCCACAATGGACGGATCAGGCGACGAACGCGAAGATGATAGAAGATGTGTGGAAAACAGGGGTTAAGGTGAAGAGGAGGGAGGGAGATGGAGTTTTGGAAGGGAAGGAGATTAAGAGGTGTTTGGAAATAGTGATGGAAGATGAAGAGATGAAGAAGAATGCAGAGAAATGGAAGGTGTTAGCAAGAGAAGCTCTTAATAATAATGGATCATCAGCTGTTAACCTTCAAGCTTTTGTGGATGGTGCATGAAATAAGTAATCAATTAAAATATTTATGTGGCTATCCATCAACAAATGATTTCAACTATGGGAAATTCATAAAACTTAGTATTATTTTCTCAATAATAGTACTCTCAAAAAGAAAAGAAAATCTCACCTATTGTTAAGCGTATCATATATGTCGCAAATTTACATGAAAAACCAGATAAATTATCAACGCATGCAAATCCACTCTCAACATATCATCTTTTTATCTTTTTCATTACTAAAATATGGTTTTATCTTAGTTTTCATGTATGTGACTTCAATTAATGCATAGAGTTTTCCCTAGTTTTATATTTGCAGGATCGGGTTTTGTCACTCAACAAAAATATTATCTCTCAAACTCATTAAGTCACACTCGGTTTGATAATGCAAAATCTCTTTAAGAGTTGATAATAATATACTAAGTAAGCAAACACAACAAGATAGGTTTTTCAAGATACTTGTATATATTACTTCTCAACTCAAAGTGTTACAAGACTCTTACAAGCATGTTAAATGAGTTACAATGAGAAACTATATATACTACTATCTACAGCCGGTTATATTTTGATACCAGATGGAAACTTACGACTAAAGCAAATACTACATTGCGAAAGGTAAGGTATCCTAGATAAAATACTATCTAAGATTTGATAGTCATGACATGTCCATGACTTACCTTTTGTCACCAACTAAAGTTGGTAACTGGACTAACTGATAAGGAATGAATAGTGGAATAAAGTATGGTCAACTACATAGGCGTGGGAAAGCACCATGCAGTATCTCAGAGGTTGCAGCGGTTTTGTCAGAAGGAACATACTTATGTCTACTGGTTCATAGCAGGTTCTTCCGAAGGTTAACTGGCTTCGGAAGAACAGTTCTTCCGAAGCCACTTATACTTCGGAAAAGTCTACTTCTTTCGAGGCTTGTGATGATCTTCAGGACTTCATACTTCGGAAGTCATTGTCTTGAAATCTTCTAAGTGTTGAACTTCGGAAGAAGGAAGACTTTGTCTTCGGAAGTTGGAGTTCCTCTTCGGAAGCTCTTTCAGCCTTGACCTTCAGAAGTTCAGCTTTTGCCTTCGGAAGCTCTTCATCAGTTGCACCAAAAAGTGTTCTAAGTGTTTGATTTGGTTGCACCAGCCTTACTTGATTCAACAATATTTTTTAACGACTAAAGGATACATGACACACCAAATCATCTCTATTACTTAAGTACGGAACCCGAGACCACCTTTAGAAATAAACTCATCTTATGTGAGAAAACTTTCTAGCCCAACTTAAAACTTTTTTTCACATATGATAATTGAACTCAAAATATCTCAATATTTTTAATGAAGTTTTAAGCGAGATACCTTATATCAACGACTAGTGCTGAGAATCATTGGTGACAGTGATCAATTATTAAATCTCTTCAACCACAAGATCAATTATTAATATTTTTATATTATGTAACTTTATTAACTTCTCAATGGGTCAATATCCATAAGTTTGCAAGATGTGATCATACTTAGTTTTAAAGAATTAAATCTCGCTGAGATAAGCAACATCCATTATTTTTATGGAATTCATAATATATTACGGAACTTTTTTAATTGAAATTTAAAGGCCCAAATGTTTCATTGTTGGACCTTACTAAAATGTCCACTTCATTTGAACAACACCACTTAATCATTATACCAAAGAGTTATCTAAAGTTCTTATAACATGTTTAAGAAGTTCATTACAGGTCTAACTTTGAAAAACTAAAAGGTTTAGTGGGTGTTTGGAAACTAATCGGGTGGTGAAAGTTTAATATTTAAAGGCTTTATTTTCATGTTTTATGTGCCAATTTATCATAAATAGAGTTATTTTTGAAGTTTTCTTGTTTTTGTAGGTTAAACATGAAGTATACGAAAAAGTTGGAAGAAACGACACGAGAATTAGAGCTCGAGAAATAAAGAAATGTTAAAACGAAGTATGTTAAAACGAAGTTGCACGACAACGGTTTCTTAAAACAGACATAACTTGAGCTAGGAAAGGAGTTACGGGATCCACGACCTATCCACGAAAAGATATCGAAAAGTTACATGAAAATCAAGGTTGTATAAGGGGGCGATGCCACTAACGCCTCCATAGGCGCAACCGACGCAAGGGGCCATGTTTTGTTGAAATTTTACCTAATTTGAGGGGTTTTAAAGGGGGATTAAACCTATTATGAAAACCAACTTCTACAACATCAATTGTGGATGAAAAGGAAGCATCTTTCATCATTTCAAAGCCCTTCGAACATCAAGATCATCAAAAATCTACATGCTTAATTCGATTTGTCTTGAAGATTCAATGATGTGGCAAGACTATCTCGTTAGTGATTCACTTCGGGAGATGGGTTTGTGCATGTTTTTGTTTTTCTTAGTTGTAACTTAAATTGTGGTTGGATCTTAAACCTTTTAAGTTTTTGTGAATTCAATTCATGATTTGATTATTTAAAACACTTGATTATGTTTAAACCTAATTTTGATATTCCATAACTTTGTTTTTCTTTAATCATTGTGTGATTGATTATTAAAATTAGAGTTACATTATTCAACTTGGTGATTGTGTGAATAAAGTCCTTTAAGCTTTAATCCATAATTACCACTTAGATCTTACAATGTGTAAGTCACTATTAATGACTTCTCACTAGGTTTTACTAAAAAAACGTAACTTTGCCAAATGTGAACCCTGAAGTGGATTGCTTTTTCCCCAAGATTGTTAAAAACCTAAACTTTTGTTTTTTTAATTTGATTATTTCTCAATTCAAATAATAAAGCAATTTATTTTCAATGTTTAGTATTTTTAGTTAATCGTTGCTAGCACTTTCCTGTGATTCCCTGTGGATTCGACGCCCTTCTTATCCTTTACTATTAAGTGTGATTAGGTACTCTTGTCACATCCCGACGGAAGCGTGAAATGCTTGGGTGTGACTTGTTTGTTCAGAACACATTGATTAAACAAATACAAAGGATTCATTACATATCTTTAGTCTAAACATTTAAACATAATATTAATTAATAAAGGTTAGGGTTACATCAATAATAGCACAAAATTTTCAAATATAACCCTATTACAAAACATATTAAACTAACTGCTACATCTTCAGTAACGATGGAAGTGAGCGTCCACCGATAAGCTAAGATCGTACATATTAACAGTTAGGTTTACACAAACTTTTCCCATGATTTCTTCCCAGCCATTATAAACATCAAAAGAGAACATAATGCGATTAGACATGTTGCTTAACTGAAAAAGCATACTCAAAATAGTCAGCATAAAGTTTCAGACAAAATATTTTGATGCAACATAGATAAGTATACAACTAAACCTACTTATAAGCCGGGTGATTCATAACTGTCATAACATAAATTCACAAAAATCAGATAATATAGCATCACAACACTCTTCCTGTTGGTGCAGGAAATAATTTCCTAAGTAGGCGCTACCTATATTATCCAACGGTTCCACATCCGAATTAATGGTTGTAACATAAATGACAGTAAAACTCAAAAAAAATCTTATATATATATGCATCAATCTTATAATAGTATGCTTTTTCCCGTGAAAATTTTATAAATATAAAATGGGACTATGAATCTTACTTTTTACTCCAATGGGTAACCTATAAACAAAATATTTATAGATTAGGAAATATCTTTTCTTTAAAAATTTTAGCACCTCAGATTACAAAAATTAATATAGAAGTTATAATTATTCATATATCACGAAATTTTGACAGCAAAAACATACAGAAATCTAATATAACGTACTATTTTAGTTGTTTTCAATTTATTTTCTGGAATTTGTACAATATTTGCATAAACTAACAAAAATACCTACGGGTCTCTAAAATTCACCAAAATTTGTCAGGATTTATATATCAAAATGTATACTACTTCAAAATTTCCTGAAGTGCTAAATCATAACAAAACTTATTTAAATGATTTTAATTATTCTAGCAATATTCGGTAAAAATAGCAAAATATATCCAAACATTCCAAATTTCATACAAACTGTTATAATCTATTTAACATACTTTGTATAAATTTTTCATGATTTATCTTATAGCTTAAGTATTTTTTCCGATTTTTGAATTGCAGATACTTCTAAAATTTGTAACTTATACATAACTTCGAATTAGGCCATGAAACTTTTTCTACAAGTCCTATAAATCATAAGAATTGTCACATAAAGCTTTTTACCAGGTTTGGTTCTTCCAGTTGATAATTTTCTTTTAAATACTTAAATAATTCATATAAATTATTTTACTTATTATAATTGTATCAAAATTTGCAGAATGTTAATCCCTAATATTTCTAATGTATTCACCATTTTCATTCCCACAATCACAGTCATTTAAGTAATATATCGAATTTATCAAGATTTCACATAATTTCAACCCTTTATTTGTAATCTTTATGTTTAACTTCATAGTTTATCATATTTTTCAGATTCTCAAACCTTTCTTATTGATTTTTGAATAAAGATGAAGTGTTTTATAAAATTTAGTGAAAAACTTTCAAGTTCTAATCAAAAGGGTTGATATGTGTTTGTTTAAACACATATAACTTGTAAACTTAGTTAGTTTAAGAGTTGAAACCTTGATTTTGATAAAGAGAGAGGGTGAAGGGTAGCTGATGGTAGCTTCTTTCCTTGATGAACCGACTTGAGTGGTTGTTTTGAGCTTCAAGATCTTGATCTTCTTGTAAACCGGTTTGGGAGGTGTTGAGCATTCAAAGTCTTGGATGAGTATGTTCTTGATAAGGGGACCGAAAGAGAGCAGAGGGTGTTGGTTTGTGGTGTGTGAGCCGAGAGGTGATGGAGTGCTGATGGTTTGTAGCGGTGACCGAGAGTAAAGATGGTGATGGTTTCCAGTTGTTATGGGGTGGCCGAGAGGTGATGTTTATGGTGTAATGGGTCGGTTGCCATTAATGGCACAATCATGATAGCTACATGCTAGCTTGGGTGAGTAAGCTAGGTGTAGCTCAATGAAGTGTCCAACTCTTGAAACACAAGGTGCAAGGTGGCGGCTAAGTGGGGTAGTGAGGTGTCCAAGCTGATTAAGGTGTTAATCACCAATCTTAGGATTTTAATCGGTGGCTTAAATTCTTGATGATCCGAGATTTTAGTTTGGGTTAGTGTTTAAGTGTTTAAGGTTTACTTAGTTTCATTTTCATGTCAAGTTCTTTTGATATTACCTTTGTATTGTGGTGTTTGATTAGGTAGTATCTTGCTTCATTTGGTGTATGTTTGATGCCATAATGTTGAGATACTTTGATCATATAATGTTTGGTTCCAAGAACTTATACATATGAATACATGCACACGTAAAATTTCGTGCATGCATGCAAGCATGCTTACGTACCACACATATATATATATATATATATATATATATACTAAAACATATAAATCATAAAAGGGTTATCAAATAATGAGTATCAGATATGAGAATCTTACTTATATATAACTTGTCTAATCTTAATATTTAGGGTTGTCACATTCTCCCCCCGTAAAAATAATTTCGTTCCGAAATTTATTGGAGAGTAAATTCTAATGTTGAGAAGGACTTATCTGATTACTGACTTTATATAGATGGAGATACTTCCTTTTGATTTCATCTTCTCTTTCCCATGTGAATTCTGGTCCTCTTTTTGCATTCCATCTAACCTTCATTATAGGTATTCTACTCCTTTTTAACCTCTTTACTTCTTTTTCTACAATGGCTACTGGTTCCTCCACAAACTGGAGTTTCTTATCTATCTTGATCTCTTGAATTGGTACTTTAATGTCTCATCTGTTAGACATTTCTTTAGGTTGGATACGTGAAAAGTGTTGTGTACCTCACTTAATTCTTGAGGTAAATTTAGTCTATATGCAACAGGGCCAATTTTATCAGTGACTTCAAATGGGCCAACATACCTAGGGTTTAATTTACTTCTTTTTCCAAATTGGACGATTCCTTTTGTGAGTGATACTTTTAGATAGACTTTATCTCCGACTTGAAATTCTAATAGCTTTCTTCTTTTGTCGGCATAACTTTTCTGTCAATCACGGGCTGCTTTCAATTTTTTTTTATTTCAGTGATCTTATCGGATGTTTCCTGTATCAATTCGGGGCCTGTAAGTTGCCTGTCACCTATTTCATTCCAACACAAAGGTGATCTACACTTCCTTCCATACAAGGCTTCAAACGGGGCTGTTTCAATACTTGTATGGTAATTATTATTATGGGAAAATTCTATTAAAGGTAAGTGCATATCCCAATTACCACCAAAGTCTAGTACACAGGCTCGTAACATGTCTTCCAATGTTTGAATTGTCTTCTCACTCTGTCCGTCTGTCTGTGGATGGTATGTTGAACTCAGGCTTATATGAGTTCCTAAGGCTTTTTGCAAAGTTTGCCAGAATCTAGATGTAAACCTACTATCTCTGTCGGATATAATTAATATGGGTATTCCATGTCTGGACACAATTGCCTTCATATAAATTCTTGCTAACTTTTCTATCTTATAATCTTCCCTGATTGGCAAGAAATATGCTGATTTGGTTAATCTATCTACTATAACCCAAATTGTGTCATATACACTTGAGGTTCTTGGTAGCGTGGTTACAAAGTCCATGGTGATCTGGTCCCATTTCCATTCTAGGATTTCTGGTTGTTGCAAATATCCTGAAGGTTTTTGGTATTCAGCCTTTACTCTTGAATAGGTATCACATTTTTCTACAAACTCTCCGACTGATTTCTTCATGTCTGGCCACCAGTATTGGCTTTTCAAATCTTTGTACATTTTGTTATTTCCTGGGTGTACGGAATATCTTGACTTATGTGCTTCTTGTAGAATAACTCTTCTAAGCTTAGCATTATCTGGTATCCATATTCTTCCTTTGAATTTCAGGATTCCATCTATCTCTTCCTCTAAATCTTTTATATGTCCTTTTATTCTCAGCTTATCTTTTTGTTGGGCCTCCCGAATTTGATTTAACAAATCTAAACGTAATTCCATTCTCATGGCACGCGTACTCGTAATGGCTTAGCTCTATCTTTTCTACTTAAGGCATCAGCTACTACATTCGCCTTTCCTGGGTGATATTTGATTTCATAGTCATAATCACTTAATAACTCTACCCACCTCCTTTGTCTCATATTTAAGATTTTCTGATCAAATATGTGTTGGAGACTCTTATGATCCGTATATATTGTACATCTCGTCCCGTATAGATAATGTCTCCAGATCTTAAGTGCAAATACTACTGCTCCTAATTCCAAATCATGAGTAGTATAATTCTTTTCACTTCCCCTAAGTTGTCTGGAGGCATAGGCAATTATCTTATTCCGTTGCATTAAAACACATCCAAACCCTTGTCGTGATGCGTCACAATATACTATAAAATCATCAGTCCCTTCTGGTAATGCTAAGATAGGAGCACTACATAACTTACTTTTTAGGAGTTCAAATGCAGCTCTTTGATTTTCTTCCCAAATGTAGGGCTTATCTTTTTGAGTTAATTCAGTCAGGGGTTGGGCTATTCTTGAGAAATTTTCTATGAATCTTCTATAATATCCTGCCAAACCTAAGAATTGGCGTACTTCTGTTGGTGTTCTTGGATCTTCCCATTTCTTAACAGCCTTTATTTTTGCTGGGTCGACTTGAATACCTTCTTGGTTAACTACATGTCCTAAGAATTGTACTTCCCTTTTCCAAAATTCACACTTTGAAAATTTTGCGTACAATTTTTCTTTCCTTAGTAACTCCAAAGTTAACCTTAAGTGCTTTTCATGATTTTCCTTATTCTTGGAATAGATCAAGATGTCATCTATAAAAACTATGACAAATTCATCTAAATAAGGCTTACATACCCTATTCATTAAATCCATAAATACTGCTGGAGCATTGGTTAATCCAAATGGCATTACAAGAAATTCATAATGACCATATCTAGTCCTGAATGCAGTCTTTGGTATGTCTTCATCTTGAACTCTTAGCTGATGATATCCTGATCTTAAATCTATTTTGGAGAAATAGCTAGATCCCTGTAATTGGTCAAATAGGTCATCTATCCTGGGTAGGGGATACCTATTCTTTATAGTTACCTTGTTGAGTTCCCTATAGTCAATGCACATTCAAAATGTTCCATCTTTCTTTTTAACAAATAGAACGGGTGCTCCCCAGGGTGATACACTAGGGCGTATAAATCCCTTATCTAGTTTTGTGTAAACTATATGGGCCAGGAAACCTAGGCTGTAAGGCCCCATTCCCGGGACGCCTACAGTTGGTCATTCATCGCACATATAACAAATAATTACATTTAACTTTCATAAACAGTGCAGCGGATTATCAAAATAGACATCTCATTACGTTATAAAAGCTTTTGCCAAATAATACATCGTTAATCAGGTACAAAATATATTGTTGCATTACATCACAAAAGCCCTATACAAATGGATGCTATCAAAAAGAGCTGAGTAGCCTCGCAGCGCCATCCTCAGCAACATTACCTGCCAACTGGAAACACATAAAAAGTCAGCGTTGCTGAGCGAGTTCTAGTTTTATAATAAAACATACTTTACTTTCATTAGAACTATTCCTTTTCTCATACGATCATACATCATACGTATACACAGATAATGTCATTCTTATCTTTCATTACATTCGTTAACTTTCATTCATTTCAGACGTTCGTTCTTCCGAGTCTGTTGCGACGACAGGGTCGCCCACCTCATAAGCAATGTCAACGATTACACGCTATCCGAGTCTGTTGCAACCATATGGTTACTCACCTCATTGCCAATCTCAACGATAGCATGCTATCCGAGTCTCTTGCAACAACAGGGTTGCTCACATCATGGCAACATCAACGATAGCATGCTATCCAAGTCTCTCGCAACAACAGGGTTGCTCACCTTATGGGCAATCTCAACGATTGCACGCTATCCGAGTCTGTTGCAACAACAGGGTTGCTCACCTCATATATGTGCTTGCAAGCCTTTCCTTCGTTCATTCATCATTCATTAATGCATGCATTCTTACTTTATGTTACTCTTTCATTATCTTTCCCTTTACGTTACATAATACTTCATTCATTTTTAACACGACACGTAAAGCCACAAGAAAGATAAACATACATCATAATAAGGAACATATCATACACAGACATCATCATCATACAGGGCAACATCATACATACATAACATGCGTAAACATGCAACATCATCATCATCATGCCCAACATACTCTCTAAGGTCATAACGGTCATCTTACATGCTCTTACATGAACCTTTACGTCAAAACTTACATCTGCACTTTCCCCCGAAAGTCAGAAGTCGAACTACACTTTCCTTCGAGTGCAATAGCCCTATTCGGGCGTTTGGACACCCTTCAGTCGCATGGCCTCCATGTGACTGAACATCATGCGATTGGACTCATGTGGATGAACATCTATGCGAATGAACACCCAATCGTGCGTATGGACCTCATGCGGATGGAACTAATGCGAATGAGCACCAATGCGACTGACCTCATGCGAATGGACTCATGCGACTAAGCACCTATGTGACTGGACCCTCAGTCGTATGACTCCCCATGCGACTGGACTCCCAATCGTACGAAAGAAACCTTAGTCGTGCGAATGAACCCTCAGTCAGACGAATGAACCTTAATCGCCTCTCAATCGGCCGTATGGCCTCCATTCGGTCGCCTAGCCCTAGCTGATGCAGAATGGAGTTCATCCCGAACCCAATCTGCCATTTTCGGCCTCCAAGCTCATCCAAACCCATTCTCAGCCTAAATCAACCATCTTAGACCTTAGGAATGCATACCACAACACTATACAAGCACACACAAGCCCGAAAACATACTCTAAATGCATCACACGCAACACACCCAAATGGGTCATAAACACACACATATAAAAACGGGTTTTTGATGCTTTCCAGCCCCAAAATCGGTTGAAAACAAGTAAAAGTGGGGTCCTAGAACTCACACAAACGAGCACAACGACAAGGGCTTCGATTTGACTCGCTCCTTAACGATTTTGGCCACTCGAACCAACCCGAACCGACACTTTTCCTCTTTTCTTCTTCTTTCTCTCTTCTTGGCTGATTTGTGAGTGTGGGGGAGAGGGTAAGGGCTGCCCTCTCCCTTATATACTCCCACTCACCCGACTTTCTTTCGTTGGCGAGTTTGGTCCCTCGACTTTGGACTTTATTTTTTTTTCTTCCTTCGTCGGCTTCAAAATAATAAATAACCGGGTGTTACAAGTCCACCCCCCTTAAATAGGTTTCGTCCCCGAAACCTGTTATTCTTCGAACAAACATGGATAATGCTGTCTCATTTCTTCCTCAGTCTCCTACGTTGACTCGAATCCCTTCCTGTGCTTCCACTGTACACGCACAAAGGGAACCACTTTATTTCTCAGTCTTTTCTCTTTTCTATCGATGATTGCCACTGGTTGCTCCACGTAATTGAGCCTTTCGTCTACTTCAATATCTTTCAATGGAACAATCATATCTTCATCTGCCAAGCACTTCCTTAGATGAGATACATGGAATGTCGGGTGAATTCCACTTAACTCATCTGGTAACTCCAGTCTATAGGCCACCTCTCCTACTCGAGCGATGATTCGGAAAGGGCCTATATACCTTGGGCTCAACTTACCCCGCTTTCGAAAGCGGATGATACCCTTCCAAGGTGAGACCTTCAACATAACCCGGTCACCCACCTGGAACTCAATCGGCCTGCGTCGTTTATCAGCATACGACTTCTGTCTGTCTTTGGCTGCCTTCATGAAGGCTTTAATCTTCTTAAGCTTCTCAGTCGTAGACTCGATTACCTCGACGCTCCCCAATTCCTTCTGACCAATATCACCCCAACAAACGGGTGTTCTGCATCTCCTACCGTATAGCATCTCATATGGTGGCATACCAATGCTGGCATGATAGCTGTTGTTGTATGAGAATTCGGCTAACGGTAGGTGGTCATCCCAACTTCCCCCAAAATCAATCACACATGCCCAAAGCATGTCTTCCAGTGTCTGAATGGTCCTTTCTGACTGACCATCAGTCTAGGGATGATAAGCCATGCTAATATGTAACCTCGTCCCCATAGCGTCGTGGAATTTCTTCCAAAATTTAGATGTAAATCGGGTGTCACGATCAGACACAATAGACACCGGCACACCATGACGAGTTACAATTTCCTTGATGAAGAGATCAGCCAACCTCTCAGATGAATATGTCTCGCGGATCGGTAGGAAGTGAGCACTCTTCGTCAAACGGTCAACTATCACCCATATGGCATCGTACCCTTTCGGAGTACGCGGCAGCTTCGTAATGAAATCCTTGGTGATGTGCTCCCACTTCCATTCCGGTATATCCAAAGGTTGGATCTTCCCATACGGCTTTTGATGCTCGGCCTTCACCTGTAAGCAAGTAAGGCACTTACTCACATACTCCATCACATCGCGCTTCATACCCGGCCACCAATAATCCTTCTTCATATCTTGGTACATTTTAGTGGCACCTGGGTGAATGGAGTATCAAGTCTTGTGAGCTTCATCCTTTATCTTCACCCGTATATCCCCAAAACAAGGAATCCACACACAACCAAATCGGGTTCTAACACCGAATGTGTTTTCACCCAATTCCCTAACCAGATCTCTCATTCTTTCAGAGTTAAGATGATCTTCTTTCAGTGCCTCATCTTGAAACTCTTTGACTTGCTTCATTACATTAGAGGTCATGATCAGTTGATATGCTTTTACCCGAATCGGCTTGGGCCTCTCTTTCCGGCTAAGGGCATCAGCCACCACATTGGCCTTGCCCGGATGGTAGTGGATCTCACAATCATAATCCTTTATAAGTTCCAACCACCGTCTTTGCCTCATGTTCAGATCCTTCTGCTCGAAGTACTTCAGACTCTTGTGGTCAGTGAAAATGGTGCACTTCGTCCCGTAAAGATAGTGCCTCCAAATCTTTAATGCAAAGACCACGGCTGCTAGCTCCAGGTCATGAGTAGGATAATTGACTTCATGAACCTTTAACTGTCAGGATGCATATGCTATAACCTTTCCTCTCTGCATTAACACACACCCCAACCCCGAGTAGGAAGCATCAGAATAAACCACCAGATCTTCACTTCCATCGGGTAATGACAGAACAGGAGCTTGAGTCAATCTCGCCTTCAATTCTTCAAACGCCTTCTCTTGAGCCTGACCCCATACAAACTTTACATCTTTCCGGGTCAACTTAGTCAGTGGAGAAGCAATCTTAGAGAAGTCTTGGATAAATCTTCTGTAGTAGCCTGCCAAACCCAAGAAGCTACAAATCTCGGATGGCGTTTTTGGTGACTTCCATTGCATAACCGCCTCCACCTTTGCCGGGTCCACCATAATCCCGTTAGGATTTACCACGTGACCCAAGAACTGAACTTTGCGCAACCAGAATGCGCACTTGGAGAATTTAGCATACAACTTCTCCCTCCTCAACGTCTCCAGAACCTCCCGAATGTGACCGGCATGCTCAATCTCACTCTTCGAATAAATCAGGATATCATTAATAAACACGATCACTGATTTATCAACCATAGGCCGACACACGCGGTTCATCAGATCCATAAAAGCAGCTGGCGCGTTGGTCAAACCAAAGGACATGACAAGAAATTCGTAGTGACCATAGCGCGTACGAAAAGCTGTTTTAGGAACATCCTGCTCTTTCACCTTCAGCTGATGGTAACCAGATCGAAGATCTATCCTTGAAAACCAACTGGCACCTTGGAGCTGATCGAACAGATCATCTATTCTCGGCAAGGGGTATCGGTTCTTAATCATCAACTTGTTCAGTTCACGGTAGTCAATACACATCCTCATACTACCGTCTTTCTTCTTCACAAATAGGACCGGAGCACCCCAAGGAGAGATACTCGGTCTAATGAACCCCTTATCAAGCAACTCTTGCAACTGCTCCATCAATTCTTTCATCTATGTCGGAGCCAACCGATACGGTGCCTTGGCAACAGGTTGGGCACCCGGTATTAGATCAATCTGAAACTCGATCTCTCGGTCAGGTGGCACTCCTGAAAAGTCTTCTGGGAACACGTCTGGAAAGTCACACACAACCGGTACATCGGCTTGTTGTGGTGTTGGCGTATCCACATTCTTTACATAGGCCAAGTAAGCACTACATCCACGCCTCATACATTTTCCCGCCACCGCCATCGAAATTACTTTCGGAATCATCGTGACCCGATCACCATAAACCGCTACCGAACTCCCGTCAGGCGCTGACAACTGAATCATCTTCTTGCGACACACAATGTTCGCCTCGTAGTCCGCTAACCAATCCATCCCAAGAACCAAATTGAAACCACCTAAGGTCATCACAAACAGTCTAACAGGAAACTTATGACCCTCTAGCTCCACATCACAGTTGTCTATCATCTCAGAAATCCTGGTAGACTTACCTATGGCAGTTTCTACATCAAAGGGCGCATCACACAGAAAGCAGCAGAAATAAAACTTTTACTGGCACTCAAATCAAATAACACAAAAGCTAAAGTTTGGTTCACCAGAAACGTACCGGACACGACATCAGGGTCCGTCTTAGCTTCCTCCTGTGTCATGGTGGATGCCCTGGCGCTCACCCTCGGTCCTTCACCTCCTATCTTCTTCACCCCGGAGCTCTCAACCCTCGGCATCTTACAATCCTTGCTCATATGACCCTCTTCACCACAGTTATAGCATCACACTATACGACAGTCCTTTGCCATGTGCCCCGCCTTCCCACATTTGAAGCACAAGTTCGACCCAAACCTGCACTCCCCACTATGCTCCCTTCCACACTTGCCACACCTTCTCGATCCCGCACTCGACGTGACCACACGGCGGTCATCCACCCATGCCTTCTTATTACCCGTCGGGGCATCACCCCGACCAAACCACTTCCTCTACCAGTTTCGATCACCACCGCTCTTCTTGCCACCCTCATTCACCACCACCGTTCTCTCATCATACAGTCTCCCCGCCAAATCCACCGCCGACCTAAACGTGCTCGGCCGAGCCGCGATCATGTGCCTGTGAACATCCGCTGGCAAACCCTGAATATACCTCTTGATCTTTCGGGACAGAGGTGTCACCTGATCCGGCACCAGACGTGCCATCTCGTTGAATTTTGTGGTGTACTGATGGTGTGTCATGGTTCCCGCCTCCAGTTGCAAGAACTCCCTTTCGACCTTGTCCATTTACTGATGAGGACAAAACTCCTCAATCACCAACTTTTTCAGCTCAACCATCTCATCCTCCCAATGGCCCTGCTACCTTCGGCTTGGACAATGTTGTCCCACCAACACAGATCCGAATCCATAAAAGAGTGGGTAGCGAACTTCACCTTCTGGTCTTCCCGACATTCGCTAATATCAAGTACAACCTCCATTTCCCTCACCCACCGGTGAGCAGCAGCAGCAGTGGCGTTTCCATCAAAAGTTGGGGGCTTGCATATCATAAACGCCTCGTAGTTACAACCTCGTACCATCTCTTGCACGGGCTCATCTTCTTCCTCTTCCTTATTATCAGAGAAAATCGTTTCAGGCTCTGGTTGCTCCCGCTCCCCCGAGTCCCTGTTTCTCTCCTTTCTTTCTCCTTCTTCACAGCCTTGATGACTTCGGTCACTAGAGACTGTAAGATGGTCTGCATGACCTGATGTACTTCTTCAACAACAACCTCCTTTACCGAGGCCCTCAAGTTTGCACTCTCATCCCCAGCATCCGGACGAGGGGTCTCAGGTTCTTCAGGAACCACCTTCTCAACTCTAGGCCTTCCTCTTTTAGGTCGCATATCAACATCAGGCCCACCATGGCCTCCACCCCTAGAAGTTTTAGAGGATCTACCACTATCCATTCTCTATCACACTAAAAGATTCAAACACCAATATGGTCATTCAAGGGGACAACTCAATTTATGTCAAGTATAGTAAGTCCTTAATTACAGTGGCCAGTTGTGATTAGCCACTTACTTTAGTCTTCATACCCCAAGCATTACCTGTCCTGACTACGTTAGTATTTAAATCTACATACAACACATAACCACATACCATGCGCACATAAAACCGGTTAACTTTATGAAAATACCTGATGGCACGCAGCTGCTCAGATTGGCATCCCATTCTCTTTTCGTCCCATTCTCAGTTTAAGTTAAGGTTTATTTTGAAAAGTTACTCGTTTCACTTAAACTTTGGCTCTGATACCAACTTGTAAGGCCCAGTTCCCGGCACGCCTACAGTTGGTCATTCATCGCACATATAACAAATAATTACATATAACTTTCATAAAACATTACAGCGGATTATCAAAATAGACATCTCATTACGTTATAAAAGCTTTTGCCAATTAATATATCGTTAATCAGCTACAAAATATATTGTTGCACATCACAAAAGCCCTATAGAAATGGATGCCATCAAAAAGAGCTGAGTAGCCTCGCAGCGCCATCCTCAGCAACAGTACCTGCCAACTGGAAACACATAAAAAGTCAGCGTTGCTGAGCGAGTTCTAGTTTTATAATAAAACATACTTTACTTTCATTAGTACTATTCCTTTTCTCATGCGATCATACATCATACGTATACACAGATAATGTCATTCTTATCTTTCATTAGATTCGTTAACTTTCGTTCATTTCATACGTTCGTTCTTCCGAGTCTGTTGCGACGATAGGGTCGCTCACCTCATTAGCAATCTCAACGATTACACGCTATCCGGGTCTGTTGCAACCATAGGGTTACTCACCTCATTGCCAATCTCGACGATAGCACGCTATCCGAGTCTCTTGCACAACAGGGTTGCTCACCTCATGGCAACATCAACGATAGCACGCTATCCGAGTCTCTCGCAACAACAGTGTTGCTCACCTCATGGGCAATCTCAACGATTGCACGCTATCCGAGTCTGTTGCAACAACAGGGTTGCTTACCTCATATATGTGCTTGCAAGCCTTTCCTTCGTTCCTTCATCATTCATTAATGCATGCATTCTTACTTCATGTTCCTCTTTCATTATATTTCCCTTTACGTTACATAATACTTCATTCATTCATAACACGACACGTAAAGCCACAAGAAAGATAAACATACATCATAATAAGGAACATATCATACACAGACATCATCATCATACAGGGCAACATCATACATACATAACATGCATAAACATGCAACATCATCATCATCATGCCCAACATACTCTCTAAGGTCATAACGGTCATCTTACATGCTATTACGGGAACCTTTACGTCAAAACTAACATCTGCACTTTTCCCCGAAAGTCAGAAGTCGAACTACACTTTCCTTCGAGTGCAACAGCCCTATTCGGGCGTATGGACACCCTTCAGTCGCATGGCTTCCATGCGACTGAACATCATGCGATTGGACTCATGCGGATGAACATCTATGCGAATGAACACCCAATCGTGCGTATGAACCTCATGCGGATGGAACTAATGCGAATGAGCACCTATGCGACTGACCTCATGCGAATGGACTCATGCGACTAAGCACCTATGCGACTGGACCCTCGGTCGTATGACTCCCCATGCGACTGGATCCCAATCGTACGAAAGAAACCTTAGTCGTGGGAATGAACCCTCAGTCGTGCGAATGAACCTCAATCGCCTCTCAATCGGCCGTATGGCCTCCATTCGGTCGCCTAGCCCTAGCTGATGTAGAATGGAGTTCATCCCGAACCCAATCTGCCATTTTCGGCCTCCAAGCTCATCCAAACCCATTCTCAGCCTAAATCAACCATCTTAGACCTTAGGAATACATACCACAACACCATACAAGCACACACAAGCCTGGAAACATACTATAAATGCATCACACGCAACACACCCAAATGGGTCATTAACACACACATATAAAAACGGGTTTTTGATGCTTTCCAGCCCCAAAATCGGTTGAAACAAGTAAACGTGGGGTCCTAGAACTCACACAAACGAGCACAACGAGAAGGGCTTCAATTTGACTCGCTCTTCAACGATTTTGGCCACTCGAACCAACCCGAACCGACACTTTTCTTCTTTTCTTCTTCTTTCTCTCTTCTTGGCTGATTTGTGAGTGTGGGGAAGAGGGTAAGGGCTGCCCTCTCCCTTATATACTCCCACTCACCCGACTTTCTTTCGTTGGCGAGTTTGGTCCCTCGACTTTGGACTTTATTTCTTTTTCTTCCTTCGTCGGCTTCAAAATAATAAATAACCAGGTGTTACATAGGGATTTCTTTCTTAAACATTTTTGTACTTTCTTACAAGAAATTATCTTCATGGCACCACTAGGTTTCTCACTGTATAAATAGAGTGTTCTATTTTCATTGACCTGAGGAATTTTTATCATTCTTTTACCGCATACTATTTCAGCCTGATTTTTACTTAACCAATCCATACCCATAACAATATCAAATCCTCCTAGTTCAATAGGTATCAGATCTATATTGAAACAATACTCATCTAGATTTATAGTGCAATTAGGGATGATTTCACAGGCTTCAATTATCTTACCATCTAATTCTATCATATATTTTTTGCTTTAGCTTTTCTGAGGTTAGATTAAGTAACGGTCTAAATGCATTTGAAACGAAACTATGGGTTGCTCCAGTATCAAATAACACTGTTTCGTACTGATTATTAATAAGAAACGTACCCGTTACTACTTCCGTTTCGTGCCGAGCTTCTTCAGCTTGCATCACGAAAGCTCTTCCTCGAGGGTTGTTTTGGTTGACCGGAGCCTTACCCTTCAGTTGTGGACATTCATTTCGAAAGTGATTTTCGTTTCCACATTGATAACAGACTGGTTTTGGGTTAGTGGGGCTCTTACAGTCTCGGGATATATGTCACTTACTTTTACAGTTATAACAGATTACCATCACGCATTAACCCTGATGATATCTTTGACAGCTACTCCACCATGGCTGACCCTCTGTTTGTGGTTTCTTTTCTCGCACCACTCCTAAGAAATTTCTGGTTGGTTGTCGGGTTATCCTTTTCTGAGGATTTCCTCCAAACTTTCCCCCAATGTTATTGTCATTCCATTTCCTTTTCTCTCATATTCTCAGATTACTTAAAGATCCGTTTCTTATCATTTCATCAGTCAAGCTTCCTGATAAGCTCACGGCATCTTGGAAAGTTCTAGGCATGACGGATTTCACTAGTCCTCTTATTTGTGGAACCAAACCCCACATATATCTCCCTATTATTTTTGCTTCCGGGGTTACCAAGTGCGGTACTAGTCTAGAGAGTTCATTGTATCTATCGGTGTACTCTCGATGTGCTGCTCCTTTCATTTCTAGTGCCAAGAATTCAGTTTCCAATTTCTCTATTTTGTTATAGGGGCAATATTTTTCAATTACCAGATTTCTAAATTCTTCCCAACTCAATCCATTCATAATATGCCTTCCTTTTGTGTGCATCTCCATTTTCCACCAGGATTATGCCTCTCCTTTTAGTGAATGCGAGGCAAATAGGGTTTTGTTATTGTTGGCACAGTTACTAATTTCTAAGGTTGATTCCATCTCGTCCAGCCAGCGTAGGGCTTGTACAGCTCCGCCTTTACCATCAAATTCTCGGGGCCTGCATGACATAAAAGCCTTGTAGGAGCATCCCTTTTCGATTATAGTTACCTCTTGTCATTCCCTTACATTGGCATCTTCTGGTATTTCGTTCCCGTGTGTAGTAGCTCCAAAGTTCAGGTTTTGTTGTAGTTGGGTTATCAATGTCGGTATGGCAGCTTCTATTTGCTGAGTTACTAACTGAGAGATCCTGTCGTTCTCATTTGTAGTAGTATTAACAGGTGGTTCTTCTCCAAGTCTAGTTCTGGGTCGTCCAACCCATGTCGTCCTTCGTATAGGCTGAGTATTTCTTTTTGGCGGCATGATTTTCTTGACTTAATTATACTTAGCATTAAAAAGAATAAAAAACGCTTCTTTAATATAGTTTATCTAACAGATAACAAATTAATAATCAAAACAAAAGATATATTTCATTATGTTTTTATTTTTCAAGGGTTAACATGTTAGTTCTAATTCCTGCAAACCCAATTCCATATTCTTGTAAAGATATTTTTCTTTTGTGCCTTTATTTTCTTGACATCCTTTTGAATTGTCCTGATTCCGTGTTGTATCTTCTTAACCTTCTTAAGGATTTGCTAGGTTGTTTCTGTCTGACTTGCTTACAACTTCTGTCTTTTGGTTTCCTTTTTCTCAGCTTCAGAGTCACTTGATTTTTGAATTTTCAAGTCCTTATCTCCCTTGGCCGAAAATCTTTCACCGCATCGTACTCTTTTTATGGGAGTCTCGATCGTATAACCTCCAACTGTTATTGGTGCGCGTCGAACATAAAACTTTGGTTTGGGGTTATTCTTAATTTCAGGTTGGGGAGTTTCCATATCATTTCGGGGTTCTGGTTCGGGTGTTGTTTCTTTAGGGTTGCTATGGTCTGAGCACTCGGAGGGGTCAGTCTCACTATGGTAATTATCTGAACTATAAGCACTCATAGCTGCAGAGTTCTTTATAAATTTTGTTAACACAGTTAGTAACATAGTTTTTGGCAATATTTCACATTTTATATATCTCAAAATAAATTTTACTTTTTTTAATCTACTAACAGGTAGAGTCAAAATATTTATGGAATCACAAAAGTTCACGTATACACACAACATGCATATTCATATTTGTCAAATACGAGCTTATGGTTATAGTCTAGGCATTTTATAATACCTAATTCTCTATAACCAATGGCTCTGATACCAACCTGTCACATCCCGGCGGAAGCGTGAAATGCTTGGGTGTGACTTGTTTGTTCAGAACACATTGATTAAACAAATACAAAGGATTCATCACATATCTTTAGTCTAAACATTTAAACATAATATTAATTAATAAAGGTTAGGGTTACATCAATAATAGAACAAAATTTTCAAATATAACCCTATTACAAAACATATTAAACTAACTGCTACATCTTCAGTAATGATGGAAGTGAGCGTCCAACGATAAGCTAAGATCGTACATATTAACAGTTATATTTACACAAACTTTTCCCATGATTTCTCCCCAGCCATTATAAACATCAAAAGAGAATAAAATGTTGTTAGACATGTTGCTTACCAGAAAAAGCATACTCAAAATAGTCAACATAAAGTAGGTGAGATCATAGGTTTAACTTCAGACAAAATATTTTGATGCAACATAGATAAGTATACAACCAAACCTATTTATAAGCCGGGTGATTCCTAACTGTCATAACATAAATTCACAAAAATCAGATAATATAGCATCACAACACTCATCCTGTTGGTGCAGAAAATATTTTCCTAAGTAGCGATACCTATATTATCCAATGATGTTTATTATATTGTCATATAATTTTTCCAGCTTTTTACCAGGTTCGGTTCTTCCAGTTGATAATTTTCTTTCAAATACTTAAATAATTCATATAAATTATTTTACTTATTATAATTGTATCAAAATTTGCAGAATGTTAATCCCTAATATTTGTAACGTATTCACCATTTTTTTCCCACATTCACATTCATTTAAGTAATATATCGAATTTATCAAGATTTCACATAGTTTCAACCCTTTATTTGTAATCTTTTTGTTTAACTTCATAGTTTATCATATTTTTTAGATTCTCAAACCTTTCTTATTGATTTTTGAATAAAGCTGAAGTGTTTTATAAAGTTTAGTGAAAAACTTTCAAGTTCTAATCAAAATGGTTGATATGTGTTTGTTTAAACACATATAACTTGTAAACTTAGTTAGTTTAAGAGTTGAAACCTTGATTTTGATAAAGGGAGAGGGTGAAGGGTAGCTGATGGTACTTCTTTCCTTGATGAACCGACTTGAGTGGTTGTTTTGAGCTTCAAGATCTTGATCTTCTTGTAAACCGGTTTGGGAGGTGTTGAGCATTCAAAGTCTTGGATGAGTATGTGCTTGATAAGGGGACCGAAAGAGAGCAGAGGGTGTCAGTTTGTGGTGTGTGAGCCAAGAGGTGAGGGAGTGGTGATGGTTTGTAGTGGTGAACGAGAGTAAAGAGGGTGATGGTTTTCGGTTGTTATGGGGTGGCCAAGAGGTGATGTTTATGGTGTAATGGGTCGGTTGCCATTAATGGCACAATCATGATAGCTACATGCTAGCTTTGGTAAGTAAGCTAGGTGTAGCTCAATGAAGTGTCCAACTCTTGAAACACAAGGTGCACGGTGGCGGCTAAGTGGGGTAGTGAGGTGTCCAAGCCGATTAAGGTGTTAATCACCAAGCTTAGGATTTTAATTGGTGGCTTAACTTCTTGATGATCTGAGATTTTAGTTTGGGTTAGTGTTTAAGTATTTAAGGTTTACTTAGTTTCATATTGATGTCAAGTTCTTTTGATATTACCTTTGTATTGTGGTGTTTGATTAGGTTGTATCTTGCTTCATTTGGTGTATGTTTGATGCCATAATGTTAAGATACTTTGATCATATAATGTTTGGCTCCAAGAACTTATACATATGAATACATGCACACATAAAATTTCGTGCATGCATGCAAGCATGCTTACATACCACACATGTGTATATATATATATATATATATATATATATATATATATATATATATATATATATATATATATATATATATATATATATATATATATATATATATATATATATATATATATATATATATATATACACTAAAACATATAAATCATAAAAGGGTTAATCACATAATGAGTATCATATATGAGAATCTTACTTATATATAACTTGTCTAACCTTAATTTTTAGGGTTGTCACATTCTCCCCCCGTAAAAATAATTTCGTCCCGAAATTTATTGGAGAGTAAATTCTAATGTTGAGAAGGACTTATCTGATTACCGACTTAATATAGATGGGGATACGTCCTTTTGATTTCATTTTCTCTTTCCCATGTGAATTCTGGTCCTCTTTTTGCATTCCATTTAACCTTCATTATAGGTATTCTACTCCTTAACCTAGTTACTTCTTTTTTTACAATGGCTACTGGTTCCTCCACAAACTGGAGTTTCTTATCTATCTTGATCTCTTGAATTGGTACTTTTAATGTCTCATCTGTTAGACATTTCTTTAGGTTGGATACGTGAAAAGTGTTGTGTATCTCACTTAATTCTTGAGGTAAATATTAGTCTATATGCAACAAGACCAATTTTATCAGTGACTTCAAATGGGCCAACATACCTAGGGTTTAATTTACTTAATTCTTGAGGTAAATTTAGTCTATATGCAACTGGTAAATTTAATTCTTGAATGTCTTTTAAGTGTATGGAAGGAGTCCGGGTCATTTTTGAACCTGTAATACAACCCACAAAATTATAAAATACTGTAGGCAAATCAGGATTAATTACTGAATATGATTTACAATATGTTATGTCTAAACCAACATGAACATGCTTATTACATTACATCAAAAACCCACACTTCATGGTTGATTAACCTATTTGGGTGACTTTCAACCTGCTTAGCTATTTTTTAATTAGTTTGAAAATAAAAGAAAACCTAATTTAACTAAACTTAGGTTGGACAAGACATTACACTCAAAATATTAAAGACAAAATTACACTAAAAAGAATAACATTATCGTGACAATATGTAACATCGTGATTATCGTGATAATAACATTGTCAAAGTTTGAACTCCCATATTACAAAATTGCAATAACGATAACATTATCGTGATAATATGTAACATCACAATATTGTTTAGCAGCTTTAACCAACAGATTATCTGATTCTAATTCAGTAAGCCGCGATAATTTCTTAAAATTAGCACATCTAAACTCTCTTACAAACAAATAACAAAGAACAATGAAACTCACGAGTGAAATTTTTATAAATCTTATTAAAAGAAAGGGAAGGCATTTGCAATAAATTATGACAGAAAGCTAAAAGTGGGCATAATGTGATTAACAAGTAAGATGAAACAAACCTGAATATTTCGTATTTTCTATTTTTTTAATTGCTCAACTAGAATTCCAATGGTTATTTAAATAAAATTGTGCTAATACATCATAACTATGCAACTTGATCAATATTATGGAGTGAGTATTTACCTTTGTTGTAATTGGATCTCCTAAGAATGCAGTTCTCCCTCCTTTGGAATAGGAGGCATCTGTATGTGATTAACAAGTTGTTAACTAACATTTCAAGGATCAAAGCATGTAACAGTTAATAAAATGAATTTCAAAACACTTTTAAACTCATTACTGGTGAGAAATCATTATTTAATGTCTCCACATGCTCTACTGCATTTCCTGCATAGAGAAACACACATTAGTTCATAATCATGATTAATTTAAGTATTTCTTCCTGAAAAAATGCAATTAAAAGGGCAAATTTGTAGTCCATTGATGGTACACCTAAAGTTAGAGTTGGAGTAAGAACATGAGCCTAAATAAAAAGAAAAGGCAATGATTGCAAATATATTATACACAAATCAATTTTCTCCTCCAATTGTAATTTCGGTTAATAACATCATTTTTCAACATCCTTTTAGGTTTTTCTCTATAAGACTCAATATGAAATAAAGTCTACAAAATAAACACAAAATCCATCTTCGAATACATCAAAATACAACAATATAACAAGACAAACCTGATTGATTTGGTCCCACCATCCGACCTCAGCCAGAATCTTATTCCGACAACGTTATACTAAAGTGTAGGGTAACACAAGACCCCAGTTCCAGCTCCAACGAACTCTCAGCATCCACTATAAACCATCATCCATCGTGCACAAAAAGGGCATAGTGGTCCTGGCGGTCGATTTAGACATAGGGACGTATAGGATGGTGCCGACGATAATGATGCAGGTGATGGATATGGTGAAGAAGTGTCGGAGGGCTTCCAATGACGTTGATCTTGAGTAAATTTGATGTAGGTGAGGAAGACAAAGGAGAATACGGTCATGGTTAGGGGTTTTCATTGAATGAGAATGAGGGCAGCTATGTAGGGTTTTTGTTGGTACTTATATGGGATTTTATTTGTAGGATGGGCCAAAAAGATTTGCGTGTTTTTTAGTTTTATGACAATAAAGAAATGACACGCACAATTGCGTGTCATCGATCATTTAAATTTTACCGGTGATGGATATGTGCATGCATGCATCCATGCATAAATATTTACGTATGCATGTACATGAAAACTTGTAAACTCTGTGATCTAGATTATATGATTAGTTATTGGATTGATTAATGCTTTCATCTAAGTATGTAACGAACTAAGATTTAAAATTTCATCAAACATCATCAAATAAAGTTAATCTTTAGAAAGTTGATAACAAAACTAAAACCAAACTAATCATAAAACACTTGAACACCAAACTAACATACAAACCTAACTCAAGAACTCGGATCATCAATAAACCTAAACTAACCTACTTGTTCTCGGCTCATTAAAGAGTTAACAAAACAAGTTTAGCGAATCCTTAACAAGATTAAAACTAATCTAATGACTAAGTCCAAGAATAGGACACCTAGCACAACCTAGACACCAAGCAACACCCTAACTCGATACCTATCCCTACACGGTCGACTAAGCTCTCTTAAGACTACCACCTCACCACCCTAATACTAGAGGTAATCATGGCTGGCTCCACTACATGAATTCTCGGCCGAAGGGTTCCACACAACCACCACTCCATCAAACACCAACCCATTCTCTACATCCTTGTTCTCTCTCGGTTTTACACATCCACAAGCACATCAACGTAAACCACCATAACCACAAGTCACTCACCACACCGCAACCATCTCTCGGTTTCTATGCTGCCAACACTCTCTTCCTCTCGGTTTTCAAATCACCAACTCCAACCATTTCATCGTCATCATTCTTAACCATCACCATCTTGGACTTACCTCAAGTACTTAAGATCAAGCACCAAGAAGACTACCTCAACCGGATCATCAAGAAACCAATCCTATAGTTTACTCCTTCAAGAAATGTTAGATTCCAAAAGTCTATCATTAACAAACTTTAAGAGTTTATATGTGTTTAAACAAACACATATAATCTAACTCTTAGAAATTAAATCATCAAGAATGTTCATGAGAAATCAGACAACATCTGATTTTCCTTTAAAAATCAATAAGAATACAAGTTCTAAAACTAAAAAGCTGTGACACCCGGTCAAACAGGTTAACACTCGAAACCATTTTTAATAAGAAATTTATGATTATTTAATTATTATACCTGGTTAATTAAGAACCCTCGTGTTAACCATTTTAACGAGCCTTGAGGTCGGTTAATCGTAACATTTGAGAATGATAATAATATTATACATAATATACTAATAATAATAATAATACTACTAACAATATTTATAATGACATTACTAATTAATTATTAAAATTAATAAAAATATTATGTGTTGGTGGAGTGTTACATGGATGACAACTAGTCATCCATGGGTCTTCAAAAGCCAAGTAAAACCCCCAAACCCCTTCACATTCTACATCTTCCACTTTCAACACACACACACACACCACCCACCACCATTCGGCCACCCCACCGCCACCTGCACCCCACCGCCGCCTGCCCCGCAGCCGGCACTTCGCCGCCACCTCCACCGCAGCCGCCAGCCATCACCGCACCGTCCACCTTCGTCGCGTGCCCCCACCTCGGCCGTGACCATCAACCCATCGCCACCACCATCAAGCCGTCGACCACCATCCACCGCCTCCAACTCCTCCCGACGCCATCACCACAATCACCAACATCACCATCCGCCACTACCACAACCACCAACCGTCACCTCCATCATTACCATCACCAACGACCACCATCACCATTCATCACCATCAACAACCGTCGCCACCCGAGCACCACCACCCGCGACCAACAACCCCCCCTCTCTCGGTCACCACAATCTCACCACCACCTTTGGAAACTTTCACTCGTCTCACAATACAATCTAGTTAAACCTTAGATTAGAACCTGAAGTGTTTAACGATTGTCAAGGATCGTGCTAACATTGTGTGTAAAGTCCAATCTATTGTTACTAAAGGTATTATTGATTAGATTGTTTATATTTGTTCATGCATGGGTGATCAAGATGAAGATCTTGATGAACCCTAGTTCACCCATTTAAAGATTGTATGAAATGGTTGATTTAATGATGTTTGATATAAAATGGTTCTTTAAATGATTAAATGAATCTGAAAAATGTATTGCTAATGATTTTAGTTTGATAAAATCATGTTACTTGGGAGATTTAGATGGTAAGAATGTATATATGTATGTATATGTCACGTATGTATGTATGTATGAACATATAAGTTGGAAGATTGATGGATTATGGCCTTGTTAGAAACATTAGGTAATATTATTGGATGAAGGATTATTGTTAGCATGGTGACTTAGGATAAAGAATGGCATTACTAAGAAAATGATGATAAAGAATGACTAAGTTAAAATGATAAAATGAAAGGTTGATACTTGGACATGTTAAAAGACTTCACTAGATAAAAGTTGATTAATAATTTTGGGACTAGAAATCATGATTAAGATCAAGTATAAGACCAAAAGGACACTATGACCAAAGAACTCGACTAAGACGACAATTGAGACTCCAAGACCTTATAAAAATATATATCCATATGAAACTAAGAATAAAATATATTTCAAACAATTCATGACTAATAAAATTTGTATAAAAATATATATATATACATTTTAGACAACAACTTCAAATTAACGGGTTTTATGTTTTGTAAAAATAATATATGACTTAGTAATTAAATAATCTTAATAACTATTAAAGAATCATTTTATAAAAGTGAAATAAGATATTTTGAATAAAAATTCATTATCTTACGAAATTATTAACTAAATTTTGAATAAAAACTAAAACATATATATATAAGTTTGGAAAATTATAATCTTACAACATAAGACACTTAGATGAGAAAATCACTAGTTAATGTAAGTTATAAACGCAAGATTCGCGAATAGAATAGTAATAATATAAGGTATCTAAAATATGACAAGGATTAGATATTAGTTATAAGACAAAAGTGTATATATCTCCTAAGGAAAATGATAAACTTTACAAAAGTATACATTTAAACAAAAATGATAAAAACGTTTTATTTTAAAACAACTAAATAAGTGGGTGAAAAGCATTCTCGTAAGCATAAATCATCATATATTAACCATGATGCATATAATTAGGGTTTTATAAATCGGAAGTCTAGCACGTTGGTTTCTTTTCGTTAATTGCACTCAAGGTGAGTCCTTCGGCCCCATTTTAAATATTGTGTTTATTTTAACTATTTTGGGGGAAAAGCATGAGAAACTATATTTCAATATATATGATGGGCAAAACGGATTAATATATGTTATGATGGTATAAGTTGGGTCAATGGTATAGGTGTATACTATTGAGCCCCTAAATCCCCCTATAATCATTAACCTCGGGGATGCCACAAACTATATTGGTAGATCTATCGAGTTAGAATGGCCCGCTCTCGCGACCAGTCGCACTGGTCAGGTTGTTGCGAGGGAATCTATATGTTTGGACTGTTGTGGGGCAACGACGTGCTTCTGGTTTGATTATAGACTTATGACCTGAATTAATCATAGTACCTAGTTAGTCTATGTTGAGTATATTATATCTCGTTTCATCATAATATTTTCGAAAATGATTGTTCATAAGACTGAAAACCCCGATCGCTCACCAACTTTATGTTGACTTTATTACCCTTCATGCTTTTCAGGGCTATAGGTAAGTTCTGTGTGGAATTTCCGAACTAAGTCTTTGGAGGGTCAAATGTTTCAAATGTCCTTAAGTATTATTAGATTAATGAATATAAGACAATATAATGTATCAAATTTCAAATTGTACAGCTTTTTACCGATAAAATACTGTCATGAATTTGTTTAGGACGTTAAATGTATGGTTTTTCATAATCTTCGATATTATTAAACTCGTTTGACTATAATAGTTGGATTACCAAAAAGATTACAAATAAAAGGATAAAAACCATAATATTCTTGATGAATTGGATTAAATACTTAAATGACTGTGATTGTGAGAATAAAATTAGAAGCTTGTTAGAAATATTAGAAATAGCAATCTATAAATTTTGGTGTAATAATAATAAGTAAATTAATTTATATAATTTATTCAAGATAATAAAAGAAAATTATCATATGGAAGCTCCGGACCTGGTAAAGATCTGGAAATATTATATGATGGACCATATATTTTATAGGAATTACTGATAAATTTCATGATTCAATTCGTAGATATGACTGAGTTTTATAATTTAGGACATTCTGTAATTAGAAAATAAGAAGAAATAGAAAAAGGTGAGTTAAGTTATGAAATATTTACATGAAATATGGTACTCTGAATAGATTAGTATGTGTGAAATTCGGAATTTTTGGAGATATTTAACTATTTATGCTAATTTATGTAAGACTGGTAAAAATCATAGTAAATTGCCTATTATGAGTTAATAACCTAATATTTTATGGGATAATATAGATTTCAGAATATAGATCCTGGTAGATTTTATAAAATTAGAAAATCCGTAGATATTTCTACTGATTTATTTGAATTTTGAAAAATTCTAGAAAATTATGACAGTGGATGCTCACTTCCACTACTACTGAAGATGTAGCAGTTAACAAAACTTTTTGTAATAGGGTTATGTTAGATTTTCAAAGGCTTAGTTGTAATGTAACCCGAACCTATAATTATCTTTGATAATGTTATGATATATCATCTATTATAATGTTTGTTGCATTTACTTTGTAATCAATGTGTTCTGAGCTGAATAGTCACACCCAAACATTTCACACTTCCGCCAGGATGTGACAGGTTGGTATCAGAGCCATTGGTTATAGAGAATTGGGTATTATGAAATGCCTAGACTATAACCATAAGCTCGTATGATAATATTTTCAGCATGATTGAAAACTTATATGTACATGTTTTGTGTGTAGACAAATCCTGATGAGGAAGAAATAAATAGAAAATATTTATGACTTCATGTATATGCCTAAAATTCCAAGTTATAGTTAAAAAAAGGGCAAAAGTTTGTTTTGTTGTATATATACATGATGTGTGAATATGAAATATCTGATGAATTTATTTGACTAATTGTTTTAGTAATATTAAGAATTTATAAGAACTTTTGCAGCTATGAGTACTTATAATTCAGATAGTCACTATAGTGAAACTGATCCCTCGGAATGCTCGGACCATAGCAATCTTAAGGAAACAACACCAGAACCAGAACCTCAGAATAATATGGAAATTTCCCAACCTGAAATCAAGACTAACACAAAGCCAAAGTTTTATGTTCGACGTGCACCCGTAACCATCGGAGGTTATATGATCGAGACCCCTAGGAAAATGGTACGACGTGGCGAAAGATTTTTTACTAAGGAAGTTAAAAACTTAGAAGAACAAAACCCAGAAACTTTTCTCATGACATCTGAAATAACATCAACAGCCCAACCAGATGACTCTAATACTGAAGAGAAAGAAATCAAAAGACAAAGGTTGGAAGATTGTCGGATAGAAACAACCCAACCAATCCTTAAGAAAATTAAGAAGATACAACAAGGAATCTGGACAATTTGAAAAGATGTCAAGGAAATAAAAGCACACAAGAAAAATATCTTCACAAGGATATGAGATTGGGTTTGTAAAGATTAGAGCTATAGTAAATCTTAAAGCCTAATATGGTAACCTTAAATGTATAAGAATAAGTATATAATGAAATATACTCTTTGTTTTGTGACTGCTAAAACTTATATTCAAAAATATGTTCTTGTCTTCTTAATAAATATTAATACGATTAAATATAGTGAAACATGCCGCCAAAATGGAACACTCAACCTTTACGAAGAACTGCACGAGTTGGACGACCAAGAACTAGACTCGGAGAAGAAACTCCGTCAGTAAATTCCACTACATTTCTCAGTTAGTGACTCAACAATTGGAAGTTGCAATGCCTATGTTAATAGCTCAACTACAACAGAACCTTAACTTTGGAGTTGCACCGCATGGAAACGAAGAACCAGAAAATGCCAACATAAGAGAACGCCAAGAGGAAGAAGTTGTAAATAGAATTAGGAAAGGATGTTCCTATAAAACTTTCATGTCATGCAGACCCCAAGAGTTTGACGGGAAAGGTTACGCGGGTTAGATGAGATTGAATCAGTGTTGGATATTAGTAACTGTGCTGACAACTACAAAACCATCTTTGTGTAACGCCCGGAAATTTTCTTTGAAGCCGATGAAAGAAGAAAAAAAAATAAAGTCCAAAGTCGAGGGACCAAACTCGCCAACGAGAGAAAGTTGGGGAAGTGGGAGTATTTAAGGGAGAGGGCAACCCTTACCCTCTCCCCACACCCACCAAAATCAGCCATCAAAGAAGAGAAGAGAGAAAGAAGAGAAAAGAGGAAAAAGTGTTGGTTCGGGTTGGTTCGAGTGGCCGAAATAGTTGAGGAGCGAGTCAAATCGAAGCCCTTGTCGTCGTGGTCGTTTGTGTGAGTTCTAGGACCCCTCTTTTACTTGTTTTCAAATGATTTTGGGCTGGAACACATCTGGAATCAGGTTTTCGTGTGTGTGTATGCTTGACCCGTTTGTGTATGAGTATGTGTGTGTGTGATGCGTTTGAGTCTTGATTGTGAGCTTGTGTGTGCTTGAATGGTGTTGTGGTATGCATCCCTAAGGTTTAGGATTTAAAATGGGTTTAGATGAGTTTGGCGGCCGAAAACCCTCGGCTGTAGTCGGGATGAACTGCATTCTGCATCAGCTAGGGCTAGGCGACCGACTGGAGGGAGACTGAAGGCCATTCGACCGACTGGAGGGAGACTGAAGGCCATTCGGCCGACTGGAGGGAGACTGAAGGCCATTCAGCCGACTGGAGGGAGACTGAAGGCCATTCGGCCGACTGGAGGGAGACTAAAGGTCATTCGGCCGACTGGAGGGAGACTGAAGGCCAGTCACCCGACTAGAGGGAGAATGAAGGTCCAGTCACCCGACTGGAGAATGAAGGTCCAGTCACCCGACTAGAGTGAGAATGAAGGTCCAGTCACCCGAATGAAGGTCCTGTTGTTAGGACCTGGTATTTGAACGAAATACCGAGTGATTAGCGTGTAAACCAGATCAAATAGTGCGGAATCCTATTTGATTGGCGATCCAATCAGTGAGAACACACGAAGAATCAATAAAGAATTGAATCTAACGTTAGAAATCGATTAGGAATCGATCTAATGTGTTCTATGAACTTGGAGAACAAATTGGGAGGCTTCTGGACGGCTAGGGTATGTTTGGAGTCGAAATAGAATGAATGCTTACGTTTTTCCACGAATTGGGTTGTATTTATAGGTTAGTATTGTTCATTCGGGCGACTGGACCATAACTATGGTTCAGTCGTGCGATTGAACCATGCGGTTGATTCATCCGCACAACTGAGCGTTCAGTCGTGCGACTTAGCCAATCTTATGTGTCAATCATACGACTGATCCAGTCTCCTGGTTCAGTCGTGCGACTGAGTCAATCGTATGAAGTTATTCATGCGTGTGGTCCATTCGCATTGGCCATTCGCATGAGAACTTCATTATGTTAAGTTTGAATGTATTAATATATATAACATGATGTATAACCATTCAAACAACCATAAACCTAATTAACCAATTCAATATCGACTCATTAATGAAATATTAGACATTACAAATCACAAACAATCAATATCATTTCATTAATCATTTCAAATTACATCAGAATCAGATAAACAAGATCTATTACATTTCATATCATGATCTAGGGACATACATGTATCAACAAACTCCCACTTGGTCCTACATCTCTCTAATGTCTTGTTTTCTGAATCACCTCCTCGTATTTCTTGTACTTGTCCTCTTTTGTGACTCCCGCGTGAATCTCAAACGCGAAGCAGAGTCGTATGACGTTCTGGAACTGGAGGGCTTGTACAATATCCTGCGTATCATAGAACAGTGGCCACTTGTATAAAGTATAGACATCATTAGCTGACAAGTTGGTAAGCCACATTGGGTCGAACACCCTGATAGTATCCATTTGGCCCTCTTTGTTTAGGACTATGACCGCTTCTACTGTTCTCCAATCGTAGTACCACCACTTAAAGTGTGGAGTGAAGTCCTGTGGCATTTCCCTGAGTGGGATTCTTGACATTGTGCGCGGAGGACTCCACTTCAACACTATCTTTGGCTTGCCAGTAATGGCATCAACCTCAGACCTTCTGATATACCTTGTAGGCTGTTGGGGTCTGAAGTTAACCCACCTAGTGTGGTACTCCTTTCGTAGGGCAGCCTCAAACCAGCCTGACATCTTCCTCGGGTCAGCATACAAAAGCTTTAGTTTGGCCAGCTGGTTGAGCTCAAAACCTGGTAGAGTCTTCAGATCATGTGGGAATCTGAAGTACTCTATGCCCTTTTCCCTCTTAACTGCATATACGTTAAGATCCTCAAAATACGCCCACGCTATGATCCTGCCAGACACCTTATGATGTTTCTTGACTCTGTAGAGTTTGGTGTAGGCATCCTGTTTCGGTGCAGCGCGTTGGGCTCTAACTTCTTCAAAACACGCAGCCCACTCAGCCTTTCGGATATCGACATCATCATTTGAGGCTTGGGCCGTTTCCTCTATCTTCTCTGATTCTTGCTCCATCTTGTCTAACACCTCAAAAGTATCGCTGACGAGGGATTCACCCAGATTGGGGACCACATTTCCCTCATTGTCAGCATACTGAGGGTAGTGCTCGGTAGTGACATCTTCAATCTCGATTTCATCAACATCGTTGAGCTCTTCGTCACTGGTCGAGTCGCATGTCGGAGCATCCTTCACTATCTCATCTGGATTGAGCTTGAAGATCTCTGCGAGTTGCTCGTTTGATAGGTCGTGAATTATTTCCCCTTCTTCAGGGGTATAACTCACCGACCTTCTTACAATCCCTTGCAGATCAAGAATCATTGTTAGCTGAGTCTTGACCTGCTGAAGGGGAGCAACATCAAACTCATCCCTTTGGTAATTTGGATCTGTTTGATTTCAACATTCAACACATCAACCATTAGTAATTAATCAAAACAGAAATGCATTAAACTTAAAATAAACATTGAATACATAGATTTCAATACATGATTCAAATACAAAAGTAATTAAATACATAAACATCTAATCTTTACTTTTGTCCTGGATCATCGGCTCGTCACTTGGTGGAGCAGAGGAGGAAGCTGGTTGGTCTTGTCTGTTCTTGGACCTCCTCTCTTGACCTTGAGCAGAGGCCGATGCAGCTGCATCCCCTCCTTCTGCATCGTCATCTTCATCCTTCTCCTCTGTCCTTTCTTCTTCAGTTCCCTCATCCTCCTCCGTCGCATCCTCATCATCCTCATCATCATCTTCATCATCATCATCACCATCATCTCCGTCCCCCTCCTTAATCTTCAGTGGCTCAGCCTTAGAACCCTTTAGCTTTAGCATGATAGTCCTTTTAGCCTCCTCCAACTCCTCTATCCTTTTGGTAGATGTGACACTATGTGCTTGGAGTTGGGCTATCTCATGGCTCTGAGCAGCCATCTGTTGGGCCTGCTCCTCTATCACTCGAGCCTGCTCTGCTATCTGGTGAGACTATGAAGCAGTAAGGTCAGCAAGCTGGCGGATCTGAGCCGCCTTCTCCTCATCAGCAGCTAATAGGCGCATCACCATCCTGTTGAGCGCAGAAAGCTGTTCCTCTACCCCAATTGGAGGTAGAGGTGATCCATAAGTATGAGAGGGATGGGCTGAGGGTCCAGCTTGGTGGGTAGTGGTGGTGGTGGTGGCTATAGTGAAGATGGGGCTGGGTCTGTGAAATGGTGGAGGTGATGTGGGAGTGAAGGATATAGTGGTAGATGGAATCTGTACAGTGGTGGGAGGTGTGGTGGCTGTGGTGGCTGTGGTGGTGGATGGTATGGCTGTGGAAGTGGTAGTGGTGGTGGTAGCGGTAGCGGCTGTGGTGGTAACGAAGGTCAACCGTCTCTTCTTCTTCTTTTGCCCGTGGGGCTGAGCCATCCTTTTCCTCCTCGTTCTCGTCGAGGTTGATGCTCCCCCTACAACCCTGCTAGCTGACTCCGGTGCATAACTTGGATCAAAAGCTGTCTCTCCTGAGTCTCTTGGGCGTTCACCAACCGCCCTTAGCCCATACTCTGTGGGAACCACCTTGCTTCCCACAGTTCGTGTCAAGGGCTCCTCGTCCGACTCCTCTTCCTCCGCACCAGGAACAAAGTCCTGATGGAATCCAGCAGACTCGGCTATGTCTCCAGCTGGGGCGGACACTGGAGGTATAACATCAGAAACTGTGCCTCTCGGTGGAGTAGGCATATCATCCCCAGCGTCCCCACTGTCGTCATCATCGGAATCATGCTCTGGGAGCAGTAGCCTCTCGTCATCTGAATCACTATCATCATGACGCCATTTGCGTCTCCCCGGCGCCACATATCTCTCGTTGGCCAAATGGCCAATCAACCTCTTCACCTGGGGCTTCACCTGCTTGCCCCTATACATCCTCATACGACCTAAATTCGTGTCATCCATAATCTCCAAAGCAACTGCATCATAAATCTCCTTGGGAAGAAGTGGCAGCTTCTCGTTGAAGATCAGCTGTAGAAACCTAGGGTACATACAAAACCCCTCCTTCCCCTTAGCCTCCAAGTTCTCCACCAGATAAGAAAAGATCATACTAGAAAAGCTGAAAGGGTGGTTCAGCACCAGTGCCACGTAGGCATTCTGAATCTGGTCTGATAGGTCATCAAACCCACCCCTCCTCGAAGCAATGCACTTTAGGATCACATGCGCCAAGTACTTGTACTGGGGGCACAGGTTGCTCTTGTTGAGCACACCTGAGTTTATGTCCCCAGCGTACTTGATCCTGAGAAAGCAGCCTCTCACAGTCAGTGGATGTAATCTGGTGGGGTGATCCGTATCATCTCCAAACTCAAGAACTCTCTGGATATCAGCAGCTCTAACCTCAATATCATGACCCAGAATGGAGCTCCGTATACTGTACGGCTCACGAGAGCGATCAACTGAGGCATTCTCCCAGAATGCCTGGTGTAATGACCTGTAGGGCGTGCATGGTGTAGATATAGCCTTATGTATCCGGGAACGTCTAAGGAAAGCTATAATCTCTGTAAACTCGGCCCCGTTCCGAGTAGTATGATCCAAGTGAGCACATATGTTGTGCTTTGGATTAATGGACCATCTATCAGCCATTTGCCTGAAACATAAGACACAGAACCATTAGTACATAATACATCAAAATTCAGTTCTAAGTGTAATGTTTAAATTCATTCTGATTCATTCGTGCGAATGAATCATGCGACTGAAGTCAGTCGGTTGTCCTTTCATGCGACTGAGCTCATTCGGGTGAATGAGACATGCGACTGAGTTCAATCTGCTGACTGAGTCTGCGATTGGTTCAGTCGGCCGACTGAGCTCATTCGCATGGTTCATTCGGCCGATTGACCCAATCGCAAGATTCAATCGTGCGATTGGAGTTCATCCGGACGACCAGTCGCTTGTCCCACTGTTCAGTCGCCCGTGGTTCGAATCTTGATCAAAACAAGTGATTTGCATAGTTTAGGTAGGTTATTAGGTTAATTTTCAGTCCGTTTCTTGTGTTCATTCGAACATCGCGAAATTAGGGTTTCATCTTTCAGATTTCGGTGAGATAGAACTTCAATCTACCTGTATAATCAACAACGAACGTCAGAGAATCAAAATCAATGTAAAAGCACGGTCTAGCGAAATTTTGGCAGAGTAACGGTACAACGTGCGATTTGGGAGCGATTGAGGGTGATGAGTGAAATGCGATCGACTGTGGTCCTTTAAATACTGAAGCTGAGTTCAATCGGCCGACTGGCCTCATTCGCTCAGTTCATTCGGGCAACTGAGGCTCAATCATGCGATTGGCCCAGTCAGTCGCATGCCGTTGACCGACTGAGGTTCAGTCGGTCGACTAACTCAATCGTGCCCTTTCATTCGCACCTTCAGTTAACCGACTGAGTCTCAGTCGGTCGACTGATTCATTCGCCCCCTTCCATTCGGTCGAATGGATCATTCTGATAAGCCATTCGGGTGAATGGCTCAATCTCATGTCCAGTCGTGCGAATGGGAGCCATTCGCATGGTTGGTCCATACTCATGGTCCAATCGTGTGAATGGGTCACACTTAGTAAATTTTCTGCCATTTTGAACATTTTACATTTAAAACCCTTTTAACTTTGGAGATTAACATTATGAGCATTTGATCATCTCAAACATGATCATTTTAACTTGAAAACTTTTTGATCACCTCAGACGTGATCCTTTTAAACAACTTAGTCACCTCAGACGTGACTCTTTTAAACACTTTGTCACCTCAGACGTGACTCTTTTAAACTTTGAAAACTCATGTGGTCATCTCAGACATGACCCTTTTAGTTGAGTTGATCCCTTACTGATTTTCATGATGTAGTCCGACAAACAAATAAACTAAAATGACTAAATAAATTAGAAGATTAAACTAAAGTATAAAAATAAAACATGTTTTTGGCTTTTTGTGAGAGATAAATCCTAAGATGGAAATCTACGAGATTTGGTTCCGGAATAGACAGCTTCAACTTAGATTGACCACATCTGGACCAATTCAATTTTGGAATCATACAAGCAAGTCAAATCATTTGGGACTTGTTATCAAAACCTTTTGATGCTCAATTCTTGGTTTTCATCCAGAGTCGTTAGCAAGTTTAGGAAATCATACTGGAACTATTAGATTCCCACATTGATTTGAACTTTCAAGAATTGCAGCCACAATGATTGTCAATATGTTTATCCTTATAAATCCATACACAGACTTTTGACAAAACTGGTGATAGTTTTAGGTTTAATTATTTCAACTAACATTTGTGGATCCCACACTTATATGGTAATCAACATTCCTCAGGATCTTTTGAGCGGTCTACTGGTATTTTTACAAGAAGAGACTATTCTTAGAGCTTTCAAAGAGAAGCCAATCCTCAGGTCAGTGCCATCGCACAGCAGAGAGGCGGCAAACAACAATGAATTCTAGAATATCTAGGTTATGCTTATCCTCAGGTCAGTGCCATCGCACAGCAGAGAGGCACACAACCTATCTCCTTGTTAGAGCAGCTTAATTTTATTTTGCACAAAATGCGCCAACAACATAAGTCATTAGCTTGATAGCATTTGTCTTTCATTTTTTTCGTGCTTTGCTCTTTTTATGGTCATCCGCACACATTCGTGGCGTTTACATGCTCATTACCCCTTATTGGAATATTGTTGATTGTGTTAATCAGTGATAAGATGGAAGCCCACCGTTAGTTGAACAACTTAGTTTGATCTTGAGATCACCAGTCAGGTCTAATCATCTATTGTGTTGAATCTACCGACATATCATTTGTGGTCTAGCAACCTCTAGGTCTACTCTCGTTGTGTTACCTTAGGAGTTACCAGTTTTTCTATCATCTTCCCTTTTATATTGCTTTGACTACACAGACTTATACTTTGAATTTTTGCATCTTTTCTAAATTAAATTTTTAAAGTCCCTCTTGATTTGTTCCTGTGTACTATCATTTTCCAAAGGGTTTGAATCAGTATCACAGATATGATCTTCCTTATATCAGCTATCCACTCCTTCTCCCTCAATCTTTTTTAATGTTACTTGCTGACTTATTCTCCCCCTAAAGTACTAAAATCATAACTGGTTTAATTATTTTAGGATTTTAATAAACAGCAAAATAACATGAGATTAATATAAATAGACTAAAATAAATAAGGAAAATAAAATAAAATAGAAAAGAAAAATTAAGTAAACTACATCGGACTACACATGATCATCATCAGGAATAACATCACTTTTCTTTTTAACGCCGTTGACCTCTAACAAATATCGAAAATGTGGTTTATCAAAAGCTTTAGTATAGAGGTCAGCGCGTTGAAAATCAGTATTAATTTTTACCACATCAATTAAGTTCTTTTCAAAACAATCTCTTATGAAATGGTATTTAATACCGATGTGTTTGGTCTTTGGATGTTGGACCGGATTTTAAGTTACTGCAATTGCAGCAGAGTTATCAACAAAAATAAGAGTAGAAGAAAACTTTAAACCATAATCCCGCATTTGCTGTTGAATCCAGATGATTTGTGAACAGCAACTTGCAGCAGCAACATATTCGGCTTCACAGGTTGACAATGCAACCGATGTCTGCTTCTTACACTGCCAGGTAACTAATCTCCTCCCAAAGAATTGACACCCTGCTGATGTAGACTTGTAGTTCATCTTGCAGCCACCATAATCCGAGTCACTATACGCCGTGAGCTCAAAGTCATCATCATGAGGATACCACAACCCAAGTGTGGGTGTACCCTTCAGATAACGAAATATCCTCTTGACCCCGATCAGATGGTTGACCTTAGGCTTAGCCTGATATCTAGAACATAAACATGTAGCATACATGATATCAGGTCTTGAGGCAGTGAGGTACATGAGGGATCCAATCATTCCTCGGTACATCGTGGCGTCCACTAGATCCCCATTTTCATCAGGTGCTATATCGTGATTGGTAGCAAGTGGAGTCCCAGCAGCAGAACCATTCTCCATGTCAAAGCGACTGAGAATGTCTCCCACATACTTGGTCTGATGTAGAAAGATCCCATTTGGTGTCTGATCCACTTGTAACCCGAGAAAGAACTTCATCTCCCCCATAGCACTCATCTCAAACTCTTTCTTCATAACTGCTTCAAACTCTTTGCATAACTCTTCGTTCTTTGAACCGAAGATTATGTCATCGACATAGATCTGTACGAGTAGTAGGTCACCATCTTTTTCTTTGATGAACAGCGTGCAGTCAATGACTCCCCTGCGAAAGTCGTGTTTCACAAGATGAGTCGAGAGTTTCTCATACCGGGCTCTTGGAGCTTGATGAAGCCCGTATAGAGCCTTGTCGAGTTTGTAAACTCTATCCCGATGATAAGGATCTTCAAATCCCTCGGGTTGACTGACATAGACTGTTTCTCTGATTTCCCCATGAAGGAATGCACTCTTCACATCTAATTGGTAGACTTTAATCTTCATGTATGATGCATAGGCAAGAAAGATACGAATGGCTTCCATCCTTGCCACAGGTGCAAACACTTCATTGTAGTCAATTCCCTCGACTTGGCGAAATCCTTGAACCACCAATCGAGCCTTGTTCCTGATAATGAACCCTTGGTCATCCTTCTTGCATTTCAAGACCCATTTGGTGCCAATGACCTTAGCACCTTTAGGTCTATCTACCAGAGTCCATACACCTAACTTCTTGAACTGAAAAAGTTCTTCTTGCATGGCACTCACCCACGCCTCATCATTTAGTGCATCACTGACGTATTTTGGCTCAAACTGCGAGACAAAACACCGATAAGCACCATCATGTATGTAACCCTTCTCCATAACCGAGGCGTAATCAGCTGAGTATAGCTGATTTCGGGTTTGTACTCCTGATCTGACATCCCCAATGACATTGTCTAGGGGATGAGGGGATGATAGACGTTTAGTCGTGATCCTGGAGTAGTAGGAACAGCTACCTCAGAGCCAAGATTATGAACATTTGGTTCTGCATCTGAGGTAGTTGGAGTTTGAGGTTCCGAAGTCGAAGGTGCATCACTGGTAGATGCTTGTGGACTTTCAGAACTGGAACCTGTTCCTCCTGACTGTTCTGATCATCTTCTTCAGCTTCATCTTCAGAGGAGGAGTCACTGTCGTCGACTACTCCCCCTGACTGAGTAGATGATTCTCCCTGTGAGCTAGATGGTGTATTCAAGATATCATACATCATCCGTGTAGCTAACTCATCATCCGAGGGAGAGATAGGGATGTTGAAGGACTTGAAGAATCCATCATAGTCGAAAAAGTAGGCGGGTCCTTTGCCAGTAGGTGGTGTGGTATATCTCTGAACGTCAACATTACACCACACTTCTACTAGACCCGTTGAGTTGTTGTAAAAACCCTTGTTCGGTATGTTGTATCCTAGAAAGATTCCTTCATCCGCCTTCTCGCTGAATTTACCTTCTTGTGTCTTTTTCAGAAGTGTGCACGGCGCGCCAAATGGTTCGAGATACTCCAAATTCGGTTTGCGTCTTTGTAGTAGCTCGTAACATGTCTTTCCGTGGCGCTTGACAATCAGAACTCGATTCAGTGTATAACATGCATTAGCTACTGCCTTATTCCAGAATTGGATAGGCAGTTTCGAGTCTGCCAGCATAGTCCGTGCTGTCTCTATCAAGCTTCTGTTCTTCCTCTCAGCAACACCATTCATCTGTGGCGTGTAAGCGGAAGTGAATTGATGCACAATTCCCTTTTCCTTGCAGTACGCCTCCATCCACTGGTTCTTGAATTCTGTCCCGTTGTCTGAGCGTACTTGTCTTACCTTCAGCTTGTAAAGAGATTCCAGTGTGGTTACTAACTCCTTGAATGACTCAAATGTTTCTGATTTGGACTTCAAAAACATTACCCAAGAGAACCTTGAGTAGTCATCAGTAACCACAAAACAGTACAAGTCGTCTGCAATGCTCTTTGTACTGACTGGACCAAACAGATCCATGTGAAGAAGTTCAAGACGAAGTTCTATTGAATGAACTTTCTTTTCCTTATGAGACTTCTTCGTCTGTTTCCCTTTCTTGCAAGCTACACAAAAATCAGGAAGCTGGAAGTTCTTGACATTAACTCCTCTCACGAGATCCTTCTGAATCAAGTGATTCATCTTCCTTTGACTAATGTGTCCCATTCTCCTATGCCAGGAGATGGAATCCTTCTCAGTAGCTTTAGATAGAAAGCACTGAACCTCATGATCCGTTGTAGAAGCTGTTGACAGATCCAAAACATAAAGATCTTTATATCTTGAAGCTGTCATCAGAACTTGGTCCTCTGGAATCATATAGTCTTTCTTCAGCACGTAACATTTCTTGTTGTCGAAGATGACCTTAAATCCCTTATCACAGATTTGGGAAACAGAAAGTAAGTTATTTTGAAGTTGTTGAACGTAGTTCACCTTATCAAACTTAACTTTCTGATTTCCCACTTCTCCCTGAGCTGTGATATAGCCTCCCTTGTTTCTAGCAAACGAAACATGCCCTCCTTTTATTTGCTTGACGTTTGATAAAAGGGCCCTGTTTCCTGTCATGTGCTTGGATGCTCCGCTGTCTACAATCCACGTGTTAGTCTCAGCACTGTAGCGAACACCCTGCACATACAATGTAAAGGATTAGTTTAGGTTAGGAACCCAAGCCTTTACTGGCTTGGGTTTCCCAAAGGCATCACACATCATGAATTCAACCCATTGACCCTTAGAGGGTGAGGGTAGCTCAGGTTCCTTCTTGTCATCATTATCAGACACACAGGATGACTTCTCTTTCCATAAGCCAGATTTGTGCAAGGCCTGTTTGTGATAAACAGTCGATTGGCTAACGGATTGAACTTTAGGTTCACTAGTTCTTCTAGGTGGAGTTAAAGAACTCCTCTTAGAAGACCTAGGTTTTGAGTCCTGAAGTTCAATCTTTTTCCTAGGTGTCTGATAATAAGGACAATAGGAAGCAATGTGTCCACATTCTCCACAGTTGTAGCACGACCTGCTATCAACTTTATGATTAAACTTTCTTTGTGGAGACGTGTGTGACACTCTAGTAACATCACTCAATTTAGGTTTTGACTCTGGTTCTTTTGATGTTTTCGCTGGTTTAACAAAGTTAACTGTTTTAACATGTTTAACATCTTTCTCCTTTTGGTTAACTGGTTTTTGACTTGAAACATGTGAAAGATTAACATTAGAAGTCTTTTTAGGTTCTGATTTGACTCTGTTTGACCCTGACTTTAAGTTCACCTTTTCAAATTCTTTTTCCAGATTAATGCAAGACATTTTACCCTTTGCCTTTGAAGTAGCCTCCTTTTGTTTGTTTCCAGATTCAATAGATGAACATGAGGAATCTGGATCACTAACAAGAGGAGTAGACACCACATGATCCTTGATGGGGTTATTATTTATTGGTCTAGTCTTAGTGTTCATCAAGGTCTCAGGTGGTGGTGGAACCACTTTATAACCCAAACCCTCCCCGTTGTTTCTTTCTCTCACTAAGTGTTGGACAATGTGTGATGAACTTGTCCAACTGTGCAGTTTCTGTTTTAATGAGTTTACTTCTACTTCTAGAACTGCCTTTTGCTTCTTAGTGTCTTCTAGGGAGTTTAGATAGTACCTAATGTCATTAGCTTGGTTAAATGCAACTACTTCGGTTTCCTTAAGCTGTTTAGTCAAAAGGTCTATCTTTTCTTTGTAACTATGCTCATTTTGTTTTAATACTCTATTAGCCTCAGTGCACAGTTGCAAATCTTTTACTAAGTTATCATTATGATCTAATAACCTAGCAAATTTTTCATCTATGCTATTTCTAAAAGTATCACAGTCAGAACAAGCATGATTATTAAACATTTGGTCAGTGGTACTTACCTGAGTTGGTTCAGAGGAGTTAGCCATCAACGCAACATCAGATGTCTCTGGTTCTGATGATTCTGTCTTTTCTGTCTTTCTTGTGGTAGTCTCCTCTTTAGGCTTGTAGCTGACCTCAGTTGCAGTTGTTCTCTTCAATATTTGACATCGCTATCTCAACTGCTAGATCTCCTTCACTCGCGGAATCATCGTCAATGTCTTCTACACTTGCAATGCTTGATTCCCCTGGAGAGACAAACCTAAAGCTCCTATCCTGTCCTTCATCATCATGAGCAGTCAAGGCTTTTGGATCCTTGCTTGATGAAGTAGAACTAGTAGCTTGCTTGTCTTGACGAGTGAAGGACGAGAATGGGTTCCCGTTACCCGTCTTTTTTGGCTTAACACATTCTCTCTTGAAGTTCCCCTTCTCTCCACAGTTGAAGCAGGTCACTTTACTCTTATCAAAGCCAAATGTGGTATCCTTAGTAGCTACCAAGTTCTGTCCGGTCTTTTTCACAAACTTCTTCGCCCTCCGGACAGCACTAGCTAAGGCCCACATAATATCCATCCTCTCCAGCTCCATCTCGTCCACCTGCTCGTAGTCCTTGTCTGCCAGATGGCAGTTTCCAATCTTCCCAGCAACAAGTCCATCATAAGAATGAACCACTGCAGCCAAAAGATCCATGTGTTCTCGAGCTACTTCTACAGTCACATTCCCGAGATTCTCGGTCTTCAGTTTAGTAGCATTCGCTTCAGATCCAATATAATGGGTACAAGAAGACCCCGACGTGTCTGATCCTGAAGGAGAAGCATGTGAAGGACCCGATGAGCTAGACACAAATGCAGTCTGGAGAGGTGCTCCAGATGTCTTAGCTTGAGGCGTGGCATTGTACAAAGCTGGATTCTGAGTGTACGAAGACTTCTGAGCTCTGTACTTCATCCTAAGTGCTTCTTCTCGCAACTTTAGAATGAAGTCATTGATATCCAGCTTTGCCAGCATTTCATTCTGTCTCAGGTTAGACACGAATGAAGCCCACTTTTCCGGCAATCCGTCTGCAAAATTTGTAACTTTCTCTTCCATGGTGGTAGCAACCCCATGTGTATGCAGTTCACTCATCAGATGGTAGAATCTATCTATAACATCGTCCAAACTCTCATTTCCCATCGATGAGAAGTTATCGAATTCCTTCTTTAACTCCTTAGCCTTGATTGCCTTCAGCGAAGCATTCCCGTCGTACCTCTTTTCCAGCTCATCCCATAGTTTCTTGGACTGCTTATTCTCTGAGTACTGGTGGAAAATGTCTTTAGGGATAGACTGTGTAATCAATGCATAAACTCTCTTCTCTACATTATATTTAACTTTCTGCGCGTCTGTCATCCCTCCTAAAGTAAGCTTTACTCCATCGGCTCCCACCGGAGTACTATACCCAATCTCGATAGCTTCCCACAGATTTAGATCCACTCCATTGAGGTAGATCTTAAAACGTTGTTTCCAGTGGGGAAACTCATCTAACGTTAAAAGCTTTGATGTTTTATTAGTAACAACAGGTTTTGGATCCTAGAGTCCTTCCCAGCAGTAAAGGCTGACATTTGATCTTCCATGTCGAATAACTTTAAGTCTACTAAAGCAAACTGTCAACTGGTGCGACTGAAGGATGTGATTGGGCTATCCGTGCGAATGGACTATACGACTGGTTCAATCGTGCGGCTGAACTAAGCGATTGGTTCAGTCGTGCGAATGAAGCTGATGCGTATGAACAATGCGAACGAATGGTTCAATCGTACAAATGGAGATGCGACTAGGTCCAATCGTGCGTTTGGGCTATGCGAATGAAGTCCAGTCGTGCGAATGGCTCACTCGTGCGACTGAAGCTGCTGTTTTGCGAAAATTTCTAGGTTAAACGTGTTTTAGCCGTAAAAATTCGAAATTTCGCAAGGTCTAATCGCCTAAGTCCGTAGAAACCAAACTTTGATGAGCAGGGAACGTCCAAGATCACTTTTGACACAAAAGATTGCGTTTTTAGTCCAAAAACACAAACTTTATATCAATCTTGATTGAATCACACGTAATCAAGAGCCAAAGCTCTGATACCACTTGTTAGGACCTGGTATTTGAACGAAATACCGAGTGATTAGCGTGTAAACCAGATCAAATAGTGCGGAATCCTATTTGATTGGCGATCCAATCAGTGAGAACACACGAAGAATCAATAAAGAATTGAATCTAACGTTAGAAATCGATTAGGAATCGATCTAATGTGTTCTATGAACTTGGAGAACGAATTGGGAGGCTTCTGGACGGCTAGGGTACGTCTGGAGTCAAAATAGAATGAATGCTTACGTTTTTTCACGAATTGGGTTGTATTTATAGATTAGTATTGTTCATTCGGGCGACTTGACCATAAGTATGGTTCAGTCGTGCGATTGAACCATGCGGTTGATTCATCCGCACAACTGAGCGTTCAGTCATGCGACTGAGCCAATCTTATGTGTCAATCATACGACTGATCCAGTCTCCTGGTTCAATCGTGCGAATGAGTCAATCGTATGAAGTTATTCATGCGTGTGGTCCATTCGCATGGGCCATTCGCATGAGAACTTCATTATGTTAAGTTTGAATGTATTAATTAATATAACATGATGTATAACCATTCAAACAACCATAAACCTAATTAACCAATTCAATATCGACTCATTAATGAAATATTAGACATTACAAATCACAAACAATCAATATCATTTCATTAATCATTTCAAATTACATCAGAATCAGATAAACAAGTTCTATTACATTTCATATCATGATCTAGGGACATACATGTATCAACACCTGTCACCCGAATGAAGGTCCAGTCACCCGAATGAAGGTCCAGTCACCCGAATGAAGGGCCAGTCGCATGGAGGCCATGCGACTGGAGAGTGTTCATACGCCCAAATAGGGCTATTGCACCCGAGAAGAAGTGTAGTTTAACTTCTGACTTTCGGGAGAAAGTGCAGATGTAAGTTTTGACGTAAATGTTCCCGTAAGTTCATGTAAGGTGACGATTGAGGCCTTAGAGAACATATAGGGCATAATGATGATGATGTTGCATGTTTATGCATGATGCATGTTATGTATGTGTGATGTTACACTGTATGACGTGATGACTGTGCATGTTAATGTTCCTTATTGTTATGCGTGATTATCTTCCTGTGGTTGTGCGATGTATGTTAATGAATGTAATGAAAGTATTATGTAATGTAAAGTGGAAGATAATAAAAAGAGGAACGTAATGAATGAATGCAAGTATGAACGAACTAATGAGAGTAAGGATGGCTTGCGAAAGAAGAAAGGAGGTTCACGACTCATTGAGAGTTGTTAGCTCAACTGTGTGTGTATTATAGCGTGCGATCTTGGCTTACTCATAAGGGGACATAGACACAGTAGGGAGTTCATTTTTGGTAACTGCTCCGATATGTGCGATGTGGTATTTACTGTGTGCTATGTAGCGTGCGATTTTGGCTGCCTCATGTGGTTTATGTAGCGTGCGATCTTGGCTAACCCATGAGATGGCGTGCGATTCTGGCTAAACCCCGAGAGTTCTCACACACACAAGGGGAGTCGGTCTTGGTGACCACTCCGATGGTGCGATTTGTGCGATATGTGCGATGGACAGCGCCCGACGGGAGCACAGTGACGGTATAAGGTGATTGAGTCACGACGATTCCAAAGGTGATTTCGATGGCAAGTGGCGGGGAAGTGCATGAAGCGTGATATGATGGAGTACGAGATTAAATGCCTTACTTGTTTACAAGTGAAGGCCGAGTACCAAATGTCATGTTGAAAGTATTGAGGTGATCAAGGCCACGATCGAGAAGCTCGAAAGGATGAAAGCCTTGATGAAGGTAGCCAGAGATAGACAAGAAGTAGTGTGTGGATAAACGACGTAAACCGATTGAACTCCAGGTGGGAGACTGGAAAAGAGATGAGACAGTACTGTCCGCGACGGTTTAAGGAATAATAGGTTTTGGGGACGAAACCTATATAAGGGGGGTGGACTTGTAACGCCTGGAAATTTTCTTTGAAGCCGACGAAAGAAGAAAAAGAAATAAAGTCCAAAGTCGAGGGATCAAACTCGCCAACGAGAGAAAGTTAGGAAAGTGGGAGTATTTAAGGGAGAGGGCAACCCTTACCCTCTCCCCACACCTACCAAAATCAGCCATCAAAGAAGAGAAGAGAGAAAGAAGAGAAAAGAGGAAAAAGTGTTGGTTCAGGTTGGTTCGAGTGGCCGAAATAGTTGAGGAGCGAGTCAAATCGAAGCCCTTGTCGTCGTGGTCGTTTGTGTGAGTTCTAGGACCCCTCTTTTACTTGTTTTCAAATGATTTTGGGGCTGGAACACATCTGGAATCGGGTTTTCGTGTGTGTGTATGCTTGACCCGTTTGTGTATGAGTATGTGTGTGTGTGATGCGTTTGAGTCTGGATTGTGAGCTTGTGTGTGCTTGAATGGTGTTGTGGTATGCATCCCTAAGGTTTAGGATGGTCGATTTGGGCTTAAAATGGGTTTAGATGAGTTTGGAGGCCGAAAACCCTCGGCTGCAGTCGGGATGAACTGCATTCTGCATCAGCTAGGGCTAGGCGACCGACTGGAGGGAGACTGAAGCCATTCGGCCGACTGGAGGGAGACTGAAGGCCATTCGGCCAATTGGGGGAGACTGAAGGCCATTCAGCCGACTGGAGGGAGTCTGAAGGCCATTCGGCCGACTAGAGGGAGACTGAAGGCCATTCGGCCGACTGGAGGGAGACTGAAGGCCAGTCACCCGACTGGAGGGAGAATGAAGGTCCAGTCACCCGACTGGAGGGAGAATGAAGGTCCAGTCACCCGACTAGAGGGAGAATGAAGGTCCAGTCACCCGAATGAAGGTCCAGTCACCCGAATGAAGGTCCAGTCACCCGAATGAAGGTCCAGTCACCCGAATAAAGGTCTAGTCACCCGAATGAAGGTCAAGTCACCCGAATGAAGGTCCAGTCACCCGAATGAAGGTCCAGTCACCCGAATGAAGGTCCAGTCACCCAAATGAAGGTCCAGTCACCCGAATGAAGGGCCAGTCGCATGGAGGCCATGCGACTGGAGAGTGTCCATACGCCCAAATAGAGCTGTTGCACCCGAGAAGAAATGTAGTTTAACTTCTGACTTTCGGGAGAAAGTGCAGATGTAAGTTTTGATGTAAAGGTTTCCGTAAGTTCATGTAAGGTGACGATTGAGGCCTTAGAGAACATGTAGGGCATAATGATGATGATGTTGCATGTTTATGCATGATGCATGTTATGTATGTATGATGTTACCCTGTATGACGTGATGACTTTGCATGTTAATGTTCCTTATTGATATGCGTGATTATCTTCCCGTGGTTGTGTGATGTATGTTAATGAATGTAATGAAAGTATTATGTAATGTAAAGTGGAAGATAATGAAAAGAGGAACGTAATGAATGAATGCAAGCATGAACAAACTAATGAGAGTAAGGATGGCTTGTGAAAGAAGAAAGGAGGTTCATGACTCATTGAGAGATGTTAGCTCAACTGTGTGTGTATTATAGCGTGTGATCTTGGCTTACTCATAAGGGGAAATAGACACAGTAGGGAGTTCAGTTTTGGTAACTGCTCCGATATGTGCGATGTGGTATTTACTGTGTGCTATGTAGCGTGCGATTTTGGCTGCCTCATGTGGTTTATGTAGCGTGCGATCTTGGCTAACCCATGAGATGGCGTGCGATTCTGGCTAAACCCCGAGAGTTCTCACACACACAAGGGGAGTCGGTCTTGGTGACCACTCCGATGGTGTGATTTGTGCGATATGTGCGATGGACAGCATAAGGGTAGCGTGCTATTTTGGCTAACTCATGTGGTTTATGTAGCGTGCGATCTTGGCTAACCCATGAGACAGCGTGCGATTCTGGCTTCCTTATGTGTGCGATCCGTGCGAATGTACTTCGGGTACGATGATGCGAAGGTGCGATTTGAGCGAAGGTACGATATGTATGGAATGAACGAACGGGATCCTTGTCATTCGACCTCAGTAATCATGGCTGAGTGCCATGAAGAGGGTAAAGCTTGACAGGATATAGATGAGAAATGAATGATAATAAAAGTATGAAATGTGCGAACGTGCGATATGTATGTAATGAACGTTAATGAATTATCATAATAATGTACGATACGGATCCTTGTCATTCGACCTCATTAATCGTGGCTGCGTGCCACGAAGAGGGTAAAGTCTGACCGGATCTCGAGAGAAGTGAAAGATAATGACGTACGTTGAATGAACAAAAGTTAACTAACATAATGATGAAGATAATAATGATATTATCTGTATGTACGTATGATGTGTGATCATGTACGAAAGTATAGTATGATTTGAAAGAAAGTAAAGAACGGTTTTAACGAAAGGAAAGTATGTTTTATTATAAAACTAGAACTCACTCAGCAACGCTGACTTTGATATGTTTCCAGTTGGCAGGTATGTTGCTGAGGATGGCACGGGGATGCTACTCAGCGTATTTTGGATGGCATCCTTATGTTTAATGCTTTTGTAATGAATGAAAAATGATATTGTGTAATGAACGGTTGTTTTATTTTGTAAAAGCATTTTGATGAAATGAAATTGTTGTTTTTAATGTTTCCGCTGCAACGATTTATGAAAGGAAAATCTAATTATATGTTTTATGTGCGATGAGGATCCAACTGTAAACGTCCCGGGAACAGGGCCTTACACTTTGCTTCACATTCCCTTAAGGGAGAAGCACAGTCTTGGTGGAAAATGGAGATGCAAACAAAAGGAAGGCACGTTATGAACGGGTTAAGCTAGGAAGAATTCATGAATTTAGTAACTAAGAAATATTGCCCCTATAATGAAATAGAGAAAATAGAAACATAATTTTTGACATTAGAAATGAAAGATGTAGCACATCGGGAGTATACGGATAGGTACAATGAACTCTCTAGGTTAGTACCACACTTAGTGACTCCAGAAACAAAAAGGATAGGAAGATACATCTTGGGTTTAGTACCACAGATAAGAGGAATGGTAAAATCTGCAATGCCAAAAACTTTTCAGGATGCAGTGACTTTAGCAGGAAGTTTGACAGATGAAATGATTAGGAACGGATCGCTGACAAATTCAAGAATTGGGGATAAGAGGAAATGGAACAACAGCAACCCAGGAAGGAAGTTTGTAGAAAACTAGAACAAAAAGGTGGGTAGAAACCCAGCCAGAAACTTCCTAGGAGTTGTTCAAGATAAGAAACCACAGACAGAAGGACAACCATGGTGCAATACTTGCCAGAGGTACCATCATGGTAAAATGATTGTGATTTGTTACAATTGCAAAAAGAAAGGACACATATCCCGAGACTGTAAGGGACCTGCAAACCCTAAACCAGTTTGTTATCAGTATGGAAATGATCGCAACGAGTGTCCACAACTAAAAGGCAAAGCCCCAGTCAACCAAAACAACCCCCATGGAAGAGCATTTGTGTTGCAAGCTGAAGAGGCCCGACATGAACCAGAAGTAGTGACGGGTACGTTTCTCATTAACAATCAGTACGCAACAGTATTATTCGATACATGAGCAACTCGTAATTTTGTTCCGTATACATTTAAACCTTTATTTAATCTAACCTCAGAGAAACTGAAAAGTAAATATATGATAGAATTAGTTGATGGAAAGATAATTGAAGCATGTGAAATTGTTCCTAACTGTATTTTAAATTTAGATAAGCACTGTTTTGATATAGATATGATTCCTATTGAACTAGGAGGTTTTTATATTGTTGTGGGTATGGACTGATTAAGTAAGAATCATGCTGAAATTATATGTGGTAAGAGAATGTTAAAATCACTTTGATTAAGGAAAATAGAACTCTCTATTTATATGGTGAGAAACCTAGAGGTGCTATGAAATAAGCACCTCTAGGAAAGAGATGCTTAGCTTTCCTGGCCCATATAGTTGATACAAAACTAGATAAGAAGAATTTAGAAAATGTTCCTATCATCAATGAATATCCAGATGTGTTTCCTGATGAATTACCCGGTTTGCCACCCCCTCGTCAAGTAGAATTCAAAATTGAATTAGTACCAGGGACTGCCCCTATTGCCAAGGCACCGTATCGTTTAGCACCAACAGAAATGAAAGAATTAATGAATCAACTTCAGGAATTATTGGACAAAGGATTTATACGTCCCAGTGTATCACCTTGGGGAGTACAAGTTCTATTTGTAAAGAAGAAAGATGGAACTTTTAGAATGTGCATGGACTACAGAGAACTCAATAAAGTAACCATAAAGAATAGATATCCCCTTCCTAGGATAGATGACCTATTTGACCAATTACAAGGATCCAGTTACTTCTCCAAAATCGATTTAAGGTCAGGATACCACCAGCTAAGAGTTCAAGATGAAGATATACCGAAGACTGCATTTAGAACTAGATATGGTCATTATGAATTTCTGGTGTAACATCCTGTATTTTTCCGTTAATTAAAAATTAACATCGTTTATTCTTGTGGGGACCATTGTTGTTAATTATGAATTTATGGAATGGTCATGTTTATTTCTTTATTGTCTTTAATTCTTTTAATAACTAATAATAATAACTTTAATAATAATAGTAATAATGCTAGTAACAATAATAATAATGCTAATAATAATAATAATAATAATAATAATAATAATAATAATAATAATAATAATAATAATAATAGTAATAATAATAATAATAATAATAATAATAATAATAATAATAGTAATAATAATAATAATAATAATAATAATAATAATAATAATAATAATAATAATAATAATAATAATAATAATAATAATAATAATAATAATAATAATAATAATAATAATAGTAACAATAAAAGTTATAATAGTAATAATACTAGTAATAATAACTAAGATAATAGTAATGATAATAATTATAATAATGTTATTATTAATAATAATTTGTTAAAATTATTAAACTTGCAAATGTTTAAAACTTAAATTAAATAAGTTAAGGGGCTTGTTTGTTATTTTATAAACTTTAAAAATTAAGTTTTGTGCATAAAATAATAAGAACGAAACTACAGGGACCAATGGTGTAAATTATTTAAACCCAAACCTTACCCCCTTTCTCTCTCCCCGCAAATCCGGTGGAACTCCGGCGGAGCTCTGGCGAGCCCCAAAACCCACGAAAAACACCCGATTTTAATACCCAAACTGTTCCAAACCCTTCGTATACAAGATTCAAACTTGTGCATGGATTAATTGTGTTTAAAACATCGTTTACAACTCGAACCACCGTGAAACCATTGTCATCGATCGAGTGAGCCGTTCAGCATTGAAAACACAATAATAATCCAATTAATCGAACGTACACAATCATTTAACTATCCCTAATCGTATACCATTTCCAATTTCTCCTGAAACATACAAAATCACCAAAATCAAGTATCATCTTCGTCGCAACCTGCAGTTGATGTGTTCACCATCAATCCGACATTCTGAACTCAAATTGATAAGGGGTTTCTAGTTCAACTTATCAAACGAAGCTACTCACAAGATTAATTGCATTATCATCAACAATTACACATCGTTTGCTCATCTTTTGTCCGCGACTTGTTCTTCGTATTGTTCATCTCCAATCCATCATTAGTCGTGTAATTATATTAGGCATAATATTCATTTAATCATGGAGAATAAAAGCCCCGTGATTATTAATGTTAATCGAATCAAGTTAAACTTCAATTTGATCTAAGAACAATCTATGGTTTATCGGATTTGGGGGATTTACTTTGATTATGTTCTTAAAGATTAAAAACAGAGATAAACCGCGGCTAAGGCCTTGGTTCACTGGTAACATATCCGCCCCCTTGAACAGGAGGTCCCCGGTTCGAATCCAGGAAACCTCATGTTTTGGTTTTAAGGCTTTTTAGCCTTTAATTTAAATCCAGATTTTTTTAAAATTTATTAAAAAATCAATTTATGAACTTATTAATTTTTAGAGATACTATATTATTTCCTGCAAATTTATTTCATAAAATACCTTAATATTTTTAAAAAATTTAAGATAAATAATATACTTAGTTTATTTTCTTATAAAATAGACTTTAAATAATGGTTTAAATCACTAAATATTATTTGTTCAACCTTTATCTATATATATATATATATATATTAAATGATGATTACTTTAAAAGAAAAATTATTATAAAAGTTATTCAAACTTATAACTAGATGTTATTACAAATGATTTCTTTTGCATTCTTTTATATTAAAATGCTTAAATAATCTGTTTCATTTTTATGGAATTAAAACATATTCAATTATTTTATTTTATTTAATTTAGTTAATAAAACCCCCAAACATCAAATTGAAACCCTAGTCTTCAAATTAATTCATTAAGCTTTTTATTAGACGTTAAATTCTTGTAAATATATATATTTAGGTACCTTGTGCAAGATTACTTTGGAACGTCGTTTATTATTTCTATTAATCATCAATTTTATACTTATTGATCATGTGAGTTTTTCCATACCCCTTTTTGTTTATTTTTACACTTTGGGGTGAAACATGTTACCTTATGATTATTGCACTCGTAAACTCGTTTGAATCTTGTAAACACATGAGCAATTCATCATGTTTGTTGTGGTTAGTTGAACTTTAGTAATTATCATGTGATGACTATTATATGTACAATCATTAACTATTGCTAGCCTGGCGACGTCATAGATCTATGCGTCTGACAAGCCTACTTGGTTAATCCAAGTACACTTATTTAATCGTTTAATATTGTAATCTTGTAATCTTGTAATCTGTCAAGGTTTGATTGTTGCATTTGTCATACATCCCTAGTTACTTTGCTCACTAATCTATGACATGAATTGTCATCTTTTATATATATGTATGTATGAAAACTATAAAAAACTCACCAATGTTATGTTGACCCCTTTATTTTTAACATGTTTCAGGGAATGGTAACGCTTAGCTTGTTTTGGAAGATTGTTGCAATCTAGGGTTGAACCTAGATTAATAATCAAAAGACATTTATTATTCCTGTGACATCTTTTTCTACATTTTGTTAACTTTGGAAGACTTATGGTATTTCTACATGTATGTTATGAATCATGATGTTTAATAATAATGACACTTTTAATAGTCGTTGTGTGGCATGAACAATCTTAACCCTCACATCTCGACGTTTCCGCCATTAAGGTTGGGGTGTGACAGATTGGTATCAGAGCCCATAACTATAGGGATCTAGGTTATTAGAAATGGTGGCCTAGACTATGGTTAACCTAGAGACCCTTTCATGAAAACTCGTTATGATCTTGTAAGCTTGCTTATATGTTCATCTTATGTTGTTCATTGTAACATGCTAAATCCCTTACGTGCTATTTGTTTATATTTATAAATAGTGCCAAACCCTAACTTCCTAATCATCCCTTATGCCTTTAAGTCTTACGCGTCTAATCTTTTTTAATCTTATTCTCGACTACGTGTGTAAATCTATGCATCTTATAGGGTGGAACAATTCCTTAGACGATATGTCTAAATCTTGAAAATCTCATAGAGGTTTTAATTCTAATAACCTTAGGGAAGTGTGTGACACATAAACACCTGTATTCTGGATTTCCTGGCAAAAGGCCCTTGGGCTAAGGAAAGCATTTCATATAAATCTCATTGCGAGACTTGTTATGCTTACCTAGGGATTTCTGGGATGAGTGCTAAATTATGGTCAACATACACATCTTCCTCGAGGTAATTGGATTAAGTCACCTCGACGTGTCCCTGTTCACCAATTGGAACCACCCCGAGTATATCTATAAGTATCTAAAATTCTTGTTTTCTCTGAACTGATGTATCTCCGAATACTAATATTTCCTTTATTTATCTTATTGAATGTCTCGCCATCAAGGAAAGCGTGCGACCTTCGATCGTAAACTCGCTGCAATGATCTCCCGACAAATGGCTGTTGTACTTCCTTCAATGGTTGCTGAACTTAGCAGCACCTTAATGGCCAATAATGTAAGGCCCCGTTCCCGGGACGCCTATAGTTGGTCATTCATCGCGCATAAAACATATAAATAGATTTGTCTCATGAAAATATTGCAGCGGAAACATTCAAAAATGACATCTCATTTCATTATAAACACTTTTGCCAAATAATACATCATTATCCGATTACAAAATACATGTTTGCATTATATCACAAAAGCTTTATAAATGGATGTCATCCCAAAAGAGCCGAGTAGCCTTGTCGTGCCATCCTCAGCAATCATTACCTGCCAACTGGAAAACATATAAAAAGTCAGCGTTGCTGAGTGAGTTCTAGTTTTATAATAAAACATACTTTACTTTCATTTAAACCATTCGTTACTTTTGCATGATCACACATCATACGTACACATAGATAACATCTTTATATCTCCTTCATTCATTCATTCCTTCGTTCCATATAACTTTACTTGCGCATCGGATATCATCCGTACCAATACCATGTGCTACACCCCGATCAGTCTTAGCTACTGGGCCGAAGTCAATAATTGAACAGCTGAGCGTATGCCACAGTACTAGGGGTAAGCGGTAGAGGTTCTACATTAATGGTCGATCACAAAGAAGGACCCGTTATCCGATGCATGCAAGACTTTTCATTTCTTTCCACTTTACGTTACATAATACTTCATTTTATTCATTATCATAACACGTAAAGCCATAGGAAAGATAAACATACATAATACTAAGGAACATTAACATGCACCAACATCAAGTCATACAGGGCAACATCATACATACATAACATGCATCTTGCATAAACATGCAACATCATCATCACTATGCCCTACATGCTTTCTAAGGCTATAACAGTTATCTTACTTGCTCTTACGGGAACCTTTGCGTCAAAACTTACATCTGCACTTTCCCCCGAAAGTCAGAAGTCTAACTACACTTTCCTTCGGGGGCAACAGCCCTCTTCGTGCGTATGGACACCCTTCAGTCGTATGGCCTCCATGCGACTGAACATCATGCGATTGGACTCATGCAGATGAACATCTATGCGAATGGACATCCAATCGTGCGTATGGACCTCATGCGGATGGAACTAATGCGAATGAGCACCTATGCGACTGACCTCATGCGAATGGACTCATGCGACTGAACCCTCAGTCGTATGACTCCCCATGCGACTGGACTCCCAGTCGTGCGAATAAAACCTTAGTCATGCGATTGAACCCTCAATCGTGCGAATGAAACCCAATCGTGCGAATGACCCTCAATCGCCTCTCAATCGGCCGTATGGCCTTCATTCGGTCGCATAGCCCTAGCTGATGCAGAATGGAGTTCATCCCGAACCCAATCTGCCATTTTCGGCCTCCAAGCTCATCCAAACCCATTCTAAGCCTAAATCAACCATCCTAGACCTCAGGAATGCATACCACAACACCATACAAGCGCACACAAGCCCGGAAACATACACGAAACGCATCACACACATCACACCCAAATGGGTCAAACACACACACATAAAAAAACGGGTTTTTGATGCTTTCCAGCCCCAAAATCGATTGAAAACAAGTAAAAGTGGGGTCCTAGAACTCACACAAACGAGCACAACGACAAGGGCTTTGATTTGGCTTGCTACACAACGAGTTTGGCCACCCGAACCACTCGAACCGACCCTTTTTCCTCTTTTCTTCTTCTTTCCCTCTTCTCCTCTCTAGATGGCTGAAAATATGAGTGTGGAGAAGAGGGTAAGGGCTGCCCTCTCCCTTATATACTCCCACCCGCCCGACTTTCTTTCGTTGGCGAGTTTGGTCCCTCGACTTTGGACTTTATTTCTTTTTCTTCCTTCGTCGGCTTCAAAATAATAAATAAGCGGGTGTTACAAATAACAACAACAACACCAATGGAAACAATGGTGGTGGTGATAACAATGCTCAAGGGGAAAATAGCAACAACCAAAGTGGGAATAATTGCAACTGCTCATTCAAGCATTTCAACTCGTGTAAACCCACTAGCTTTAGTGGAAAGGAAGGAGCCACCGGACTTCTCGAGTGGTTCGAGAGTATGGAGAATACGTTTATTGTCAGCGAGTGTCCCGATGAATTCAAGGTCCGCTATGTTGCAAGCGTCCTTCAATAACGGGCGCTCACGTGATGGAATAGTGATAAAAGGAACCGAGGGACGGAAGTTGTCTTGGCGTTACCTTAGGGAGAATTTAAGAACATAATGATCCAAAAGTTATGCCCGAGGAGTAAATTGCAGAAGCTGGAGGAAGAGTCTGGAACCTCAAGCAAGACAGTGGCAACCATTTGGTTTATTCCACCCGACATCATGAGTTGAACATACTTCTACCCCACATGGTGGATACCATACCCCGCAACATCTAGAAGTTTATTAAGGAGGTACCACCTCAAATTCAAGATGTTGTGGTGGGTAGTAGGCCCACAACCTTGGAGGAGGCGATTACTATCACCACCCAGCTCACTGAAAACCATATTAGGGCTGGCACTTTGTCGGTGAAAGGTGCCAAAACTGTTGCGAAGGTGACTCCCGAGGCTACAAAGGAGGTGAAGGCCGAGTCCTCATTCAAAAGCAACAAGCGCAAGTTCACACCGACTCGTAATTACACGGTGACAGCTCCAAATGTCCCTCAAAGGCAAGCTGTTGTTGCAAATCAAGCCCTCGTGGCGAGGGCTTATACTACGCCGCATCCGATGTGCAATACTTGCAAGTACCATCACGCGAGTAACTTTCCCTGCCAAGTTTGCTCGTTGTGCGGGAAGTATGGGCATCTGGTGGCTACTTACCTTCGTGCTCCGAACAATGTTGCGCTGCTTGCTAATCAAGCCTGCTACAACTGTGGCGAACCTGGACATTTTCGTCCACAATGTCCTCGCAATGCGGGAACTGTACCATCCGCTCATGAAATGTCCTTCAACATCAACGCCAACCAAGCCCAAGCCAACAACGACATGGTGAATGGTACGTCGTTAATTTCTTTTAATCGTTCTTTGTCTTGTAAAAATCCCTACCTGCGTTCATTATACCAATAATAGGTCATTACTGAACAGATATGTATCTTGTAAATAGTTGTTATGCTTCTGTACTGTTTGATTCGGGTGCGGATAAGAGTTTTGTGTCTTTGGAGTTCGAGCCTATTCTTTCTAAGTCGCGTGCTAATCTAGAAAGATCCTTTACGGTCGAAGTCGCCGATGGAAAATCGATCATCGTTGACGTCGTAATACGCGATTGTACCTTGAGTCTTAACGAGCACGAGTTCCTCATCAACCTTATTCCTATGCAACTGGGAAGCTTTGACGTTTTTATCGGCATGGATTGGTTAGCCAAGCAACACGCGGAAATCATATGCTTCGAGAAGTGCATTCGAATTCCTTTACCATCGGTTAATACTTTGAAAGTCTTCGGGGAGAAATCATCTCAAAGACTCAAACTTATGTCTTGCATCAAGGCCCGAAAGTGCTTAAGTAAAAACTACGTAGCTTTCATGGCTTATGTAGTTAACACAAAAGCCAATGGTAAAGAATTTAAGGATATTCCTGTCGTGCGAGATTTTCCCGGGGTGTTTCCCGAGGATCTTAGTGGGTTACCTCCCGTACGAGAAGTTGAGTTCAAAATCGACTTGATCCCTAGTGCAAACCCTGTGGCTAAGTCACCTTATCGTCTTGCACCGTCCGAAATGCAAGAACTAGCTAGCCAACTGCAAGAGTTGACCGATAAGGGTTTCATTCATCCCAGCTCTTCACCATGGGGTGCACCTGTGTTATTTGTGAAGAAGAAAGATGGTTCTTTCCGTATGTGTATCGACTACCCGGAACTCAACAAGCTTACTATCAAGAACCGATATCCTCTTCCTCGAATCGATGATCTCTTCGATCAACTTCAAGGAGCTACGCAATTTTCGAATATTGATCTACGTTCTGGATATCATCAACTATGTGTTCACGGTGACGATATTCCAAAAACCGCTTTCCGTACTCGATATGGACATTACGAGTTCATGGTTATGCCTTTTGGTTTAACCAATGCACATGTTGTGTTCATGGATCTCATGAATTGGGTATGTAAACCGTACTTGGACAAATTCGTGATCGTGTTCATCGATGATATTCTTATCTATTCCAAGACAAAAACCGATCATGAGTTGCACTTGCGACAAGTTCTCGAACTTCTAAAGAAGGAACAACTATACGCCAAGTTCTCTAAATGCGAGTTCTGGCTGGAAGAGGTCCAATTCTTAGGTCATGTGGTGAATAGCCAAGGAATTCACGTTGACCCTGCTAAAATAGAAGCCGTGAAAAACTGGTGTGTTCCCACGACCCCAACCGAAGTTCATTCTTTTCTGGGTTTAGCGGGTTATTACCGTAGATTCATCGCAAACTTTTCGAAGATTGCTGATGTGATCCAAATTATACATATAAAACACATCAATTACACATCAGTTATTCCATAAACTCTTACTGAAAATGATGATTTGATACTTAAATAGTTCATATTGTGTTTTCAGGCTTGGAAAAGACCAAGATGAACAAAAGGAGCAAAAATAAGAAGAAAATGAAGAAAACCAAGTTTTGGATTCAAGCATGGGGCCGTGCTTCATGAGGCACGCCCCCATGCCCAGCCTGAAAAACACCCCCGTGCTTAGGACTTTAATTTTCTGCTTTAAATAAATTGGTGATGTTTTAGATTAATCCCGATGCATTCTTTTGAGCTAATTCAAGGCGGCTATGGAAAAACGATTGCACGCATTTGACTTATCATTTTAGGGGAGTTTTCGTTTGCCTTTCTCTACTTAATTTTTATTGTGAATCACATTGAGGACAATGTAAAGTTTAAGTGTGGGGAAGGGTAATACATGCTTGATACTTTGCTTATAAATAGGTCCAAGTTATAATTAAATCTTTTGCAAAAAGTCACTCTAGTTTGTGGCAACAACACCGGAAACATAAAACAATTTTTGATAAAAACAAAATATAAATATATGTTTACGAGAAATACATAAGCAAATAAAGCAAACCCAAATAATCTTAAAAATGTTTTTTGTGATATCTTGAAAAGCAAAAAGAGTTGGTTAAAATATTCAAACATGTAAAATGAAACACTTATATCCAATTCCATCCTATGTGTGAGCTTATTTTTGAGCCTTAAACAAGCTTTTGCATTTATGCATTTTTGCTTTCATTATGGATATATTGAGGGTGTCTTATGTTGCGTGTGAATTAGAACTTGTTTTGGGTATACATTTCAAAACTTATAAGTGTTTCTTGCGTAAAAAGGATTTAGGCAATTAGGAAAACCCAACATTCGAGCCTTTACCATTTTCAAATATCCTTATCCAAATATTATCCCTAGTTAGCCCCGTTGAGCTTAAACGTTTTCATCTTTCATCACCCAAATCACTAAGCCACTAAACCATAAAAAAGCCTTCGATAAAACCGTTTTTCGTTAAAGACATGTTTCGGTTTATTTAAAAGAAAGATAGAAAGAAAGAAAGAAAGAAAGAAGAAAACTAGTTCCATCATTTTGTGGTATTTCAAAATATGTGATCAAGAAAGGAAAAAAGATATGAAAGATGCCCAAGTTGTGGGGAACTAGCTTCATGAAGGAAAATGCAACAAAAAACCAAACCGAATCCAAGAATTCGACATCCAAATCCGTTGGGTGCTTTTAGGCTCCAAGCCGAACGACCCTTAAAAAAGGATAGCTACGTATATCATCGGGTTAAGGAGGAGGTCCAGTTTTTGAAAATGCAATACGGTCTTGACGATCTGACCATAAATGAGTCCTCGAGTTAGCATATCCCTTCTAGCTTGAGTATTGTATAAGGAACCATTTTATTAGTTTCCCTTTAGTTTGTGAAATAAGCAAAGACTGTTGTTTTTAGCATTTAGCCACTTTTATCCAAATAATCCATACCCTGAACCCGAGCCAAATTACAACCCATCAAAGACCTAATGATTTGTGCAAGTAAATACTTAACATAGGTGGAGATCCCTTACCAAGCATATGATTTCACACGTATTCATACTAGGCAGTTGAGCATATTAGTCATACTTCATCTTATGTATGTTTCCATATATATAGCCGAGTGTGAGTGCACCTTATGAGAAGTGTGAATTTTTACATGTTTAAAAATATTTAGAAACCATTTTATTGCTTGAAAGGATATTATTCCACATGTGCTTAATTGTTTATATTTGGGTAAACCAAGTTTGCTTGTATAGCTCTCGAAAGACATATTTATATCTTGATTTATTTAGTTTTTGATGGTGTTGCTATTTTGAGTGATTTTGCTTGAGGACAAGCAAAGTTTAAGTGTGGGGAAAACACATCAAATACACATCAATTATTCCATAAACTCTTAATGAAAATGATGATTTGATACTTAAATCGTTCATATTGTGTTTTCAGGCTTGGAAAAGACCAAGATGACAAAAGGAGCAAAAATAAGAAGAAAATGAAGAAAACCAAGTTTTGGATTCAAGCATGGGGCCGTGCTTCATGAGGCACGCCCCTATGCCCATCCTGAAACACACCCCCGTGCTTAAATCAACACACCCCCGTGTTTGTTGGTCCGACAAGACAAAAAGTACGGTTCCCCGACCCGAGGCACGGGGGCGTGCCCCAGGAGGCACGGGGTCGTGCCCCAACACAAACACGGGGCCGTGCCCGACAACCTCTGAGCGTACGAGCCGACCAACTTTTACGTACATTGTACTAGCACGGGGCCGTGCTTAAACACTCCAGAAAGCCTATAAATAGGACTTCATTTGCAACTTGAAAATGAGCTTTTGGGAGGTGAAGTGCTGGTGTTTCCTCTTGGGAACCCAGCCTTTGGAGGTCCTTAGAAGGTTTTGGAGGTTCATTCAACACTTAGAATAAGCTTGGGATTGTCTAAACATCATCCATTATGGATCACCGGTTTGATTGTTCTAATTTACCGATGATTTCATTACTATATTTTATCTTTGTTGTTATGTTCAAGCTTCTTGTGAGCTAAACTTCATGTGTTATCCTAATTTAATGAAACTTATGTAATTTGTGATGAACTAATATTGTGATAAATATTATGTTAATGTTATGGTGGTCTTGGAAAAACAAATGAGGGGTAGCATCTACATTTAAACGGGAAGTTATAAATTTATGGTTTGTGATTGTGATTTTCATACACGGTTGAAAAACGTATGATCAACTTTCATTCGTGAAACCGGTCTTCATAATAAATCCATGGCTAATGAACTAGAAATGGTTATTAGAAATCATATCACTTTAACTTTCTGATCATTTGCGGGTTCCCTTTTATTAGTTTGAGAAATCTTCAGTAGTTGTTACGGTTTTTTAAAATTAATGGTATGTTAGGAAGGAACCTTATCAACTCTCTTTTTAACATTAAGTTATATTTTAAAAATCGTATGTCAAATAGGTCACAAAAGATTTACCTACATTACTAGGGCTTTGATCTGAGCAGTAAAACTCAGCTTGACAGGATCTAGTCACTATGGCAGCAGGATAGACGAGAAATCGCGCCAGCTCATCTATATAAACATTAAAATAATTACATTAATCCATATCTTTAAATCACACCACCAATTCATCACAGTTACATAAGTGTAGTCTAAATTAGGATAACAACCTTACTTCACTGAAAGAATCACCAAAAGTCTCAACCTATCTTTATCTATTTTTATTTATCATTATTATGTTTAACTTATCATTTTCTAAAACATAAAACTATTAGTCAATTATGAGGGTTGTTGAGTTGGCTTAGTGTGTCCACGGATTGATACTCGGTTCTTACCAACACTATATTACCACACGACAGGTACACTTGCCTTTTGTGTGTGTGGTTTAGTACTAGTAATAACCATTTAAAACTAAATCTTTATCAAAATATATATACTATCCGCACCCATCAATTGCTAAACCACTTACGGCGCTAACTCAAAATAATCGACTCTTTGAATGGGGACCCGGACAAGAAGAGGCTTTCGAGACATTGAAACGCAAGTTGTGTAATGCTCCTATCCTAACACTCCCCGATGGAAACGACGATTTTACCGTGTACTGTGATGCCTCTAGTCAAGGTCTTGGTTGTGTTCTCATCAACGAGAAAAAGTCATAGCATACTCGTCGAGACAATTGAAGGTTCATGAAGTGAACTACATAACCCACGATCTTGAACTTGGTGCCGTGGTTTTTGCTTTGAATATTTGGCGGCACTATCTTTATGGGACGCAATGCATAGTCTAAACCGATCATAAGAGTCTCCAACACGTGTTCAATCAAAAGGATCTCAACATGAGACAAAGACGTTGGATCGAGTTGATTAGCGACTACGACTGTGACATTCGCTATCACCCTGGAAAGGCGAATGTTGTAGCCGACACGCTGAGTGGCAAGATCCACAACAAGACTGTCTCGCTCCAAGAAATCCAAGATCAAAGGCAGTGGTTTGACACGTTAGGAGAATTTGATACTGAGATTCATGTGGATGTTAACGAGGCTACTATCATGCTTCAAAACATAAGGATTTATAGTGATCTCGAGTTATGTATTCGCGAGGCTCAACAAGCAGCGTTAACCGAGGAAGGGAAAGATTAAGATTTGGCGTTTAACGTTCAGTCACAACTGGAAACAAAACCAAACGACATGTGGTGTTTCTTGAATTGACTTGGGATCCCGAATCGTGACAATCTCCGTCACTTCATCATGAACGAAGCTCATCAAACCAGATATTCTATTCATCCTGGGTCTGATAAGATATACATGGATCTGCGTGGTCAATATTGGTGGCCGGGAATGAAGAGAGATATCGCGTCTTATGTTTCAAAGTGCCTCACATGTGCAAGAGTCAAAGCCGAACACCAACGGCCGAGTGGTTTACTTGAACAACCAGAAATCCCTATGTGGAAATGGGAACACATATCCATGGATTTCATAACCAAGTTACCACGTACCCCTCGTGGCCATGACAGTATATGGGTGATTGTTGACCGTTTGACCAAAACGGTACATTTCATACCAACACGAGACAATTACAAGGTTTCAAGATTGGCTCCTATCTACATTGATGAAATTATGAGTCGTCATGGTGTGCCGTTGCATATTATTTCCGATCGTGATACTCGTTTAACTTCGCATTTCTGGTCTTCGATGCAAGAACTCTTGGGTACTAAATTGGATTTAAGCACGGCTTACCATCCTCAAACGGACGGTCAAACCAAACGAACAATTCAAACCCTCGAGGACTTGCTACGTCTTTGTGTCCTTGACTTTGGAGGTGACTGGGATACGCATTTACCGTTAGCGGAATTCGTGTATAACAATAGTTCACTCTAGTATCAAGATGGCACCATTCGAGGCTTTGTATGGTCGTAAATGTCGATCTCCGATTTGTTGGACTGAAATTGGTGAGAATTCCATCACTAGTCCTGAACTTATTCAAGAAACGACCGATAAAGTTTCCAAAATTCAAAATAACCTTGAGGTGGCTAGAAGTCGTCAAAAGACTTATACCGCTAAAAGACGCAAACCGTTGGAATTTCAAGTCGACGACATGGTTCTTCTTAAGGTCTCTCCATGGAAGGGTGTTGTTCGCTTTGGGAAGAAGGGTAAGTTAGCCCCACGTTTTGTAGGACCTTAATTTCAAGATTCTAAAAAGAATTGGAAAAGTGGCTTACAAACTGGAACTACCTTCTGAACTTAGCGAAGTTCATCCTGTCTTCCATGTCTCAAACCTGAGGAAATACTTGGCTGATGAAAATTTGCATGTTCCTCTAGAGGAAATTCAAATAGATGAGTCATTGCATTTCGTTGAGAAGCCTGTCGAGATCATGGACCGAACCCTGAAGAAGACCCGAACAACTACCACACCGATCGTCAAAGTCCGTTGGGAAAACAAACGTGGAGCTGAGTTTACTTGGGAACGTGAGGAGCATATGAAGAAGCCCATATTTGTTCGTATAGTTTCATTCTTAATTTCGAGACGAAATTCTTATAAGTTGGGGAGACTGTAACATCCTGTATTTTTCCGTTAATTAAAAATTAACATCGTTTATTATTGTAGGGACCATTGTTGCCAATTATGAATTTATGGAATAGTCATGTTTATTTCTTTATTGTCTTTGATTCTTTTAATAACTAATAATAATAACTTTAATAATAATAGTAATAATGATAGTAACAATAATAATAATACTAATAATAATAATAATAATAATAATAATAATAATAATAATAATAATAATAATAATAATAATAATAATAATAATAATAATAATAATAATAATAATAATAGTAATAATAAAAGTTATAATAGTAATAATACTAGTAATAATAACTAAGATAATAGTATTAATGATAATTGTAGATGCATATGTTCCTAGTTTATGAGCTTAAATGTAAAAGTCTTTCATTTCTTACACATATGTAATGAAATGGTTCAATGAAATATAATATGTGATTGATGTTTATTCATGTTTATTTATTTCACATTATTATTGTGTTAAAGTGTAATGTATATGTATGACCATATTATATAGGTTTGAGATTGTTGTGCACAAGTCTTAGTCAATAATAATTGAGAAGTGTGTTCAACCTAGTCGGATGAGTCTTCATGCGAATGGACCATACTTATGGACCATACGCATGAATACATCATGCTTATGGACCAGTCGCACGACTGAACCTTCAGTCGTGCGTATGACTCAATCGCATGATTCAGTCGCACGACTGAACCATGCTAATGGTTCAGTGGTACGATTGGAAACCCCTAACCTATAAATACCACTTAATTCGTGGAAAAACAGAACAACTGAAAAACACAAGAACCCTAGCCGTCCAGAACGTCCCAAACAGCCTGTCCAAGTTCATAGATCATTCCTGATCGATCTCTATTCGTTCATAACGTTTAGTTTCAATCTTATATCGATCGGGTAATTGTTCTCACTGATTGGATCGCCAATCAAATAGGATTCCGCACTATTTGATCCGGTATAAACGCAGAATCAGTTAGTACTCCGTACGTACACGGTCCTAACAATAATAATTATAATATTGTTATTAATAATAATAATTTGTAAAAATTATTAAACTTGCAAATGTTTAAAACTTAAATTAATTAAGTTAAGGGGCTTGTTTGTCATTTTATATACTTTAAAAATTAAGTTTTGTGCATAAAGTAATAAGAACGAAACTACAGGGACCAATGGTGTAAATTATTTAAACCCAAACCTTACCTCCTTTCTCTCTCCCCGCAAATCCGGTGGAACTCCGGCGAGCCCCAAAACCCACAAAAAACACCCGATTTTAATACCCAAACCGTTCCAAACCCTTCGTATACAAGATTCGAACTTGAATGCATGAATTAATTGTGTTCAAAACACCGGTTACAACTCGAACCACTGTGAAACCGTTGTCATCGATCGAGTGAGTCGTTCAGCATTTAAAACACAATAATAATCCAATTAATCGAACGCACACAATCATTTAACTATCCCTAATCGTATACCATTTCCAATTTCTCCTGAAACACACAAAATCACCAAAATCAAGTATCATCTTCGTCGCAACCTGCAGTTGAGGTGTTCACCATCAATCCGGCATTCTGAACTCGAATTGATAAGGGGTTTCTAGTTCAACTTATCAAACGAAGCTACTCACAAGATTAATTGCATTATCATCAACAATTACACATCGTTTGCTCATCTTTCGGCCGTGACTTGTTCTTCGTATTGTTCATCTCCAATCCATCATCAATCGGGTAATTATATTAGGCATAATATTCATTTAATCATGGGGAATAAAAGCCCGATGATTATTAATGTTAATCGAATCAAGTTAAACTTCAATTTGATCTAAGAACAATCTAAGGTTTATCGGATTTGGGGGATTTACTTTGATTATGTTCTTAAAGATTAAAAACAGAGATAAACCGCGGCTAAGGCCTTGGTTCACTGGTAACATATCCGCCCCCTTGAACAGGAGGTCCCCGGTTCGAATCCGGGGAACCTCATGTTTTGGTTTTAAGGCTTTTTAGCCTTTAATTTAAATCCAAATTTTTTTAAAAGTTATAAAAAATCAATTTATGAACTTATTAATTTTTAGAGATACTATATTATTTCCTGCAAATTTATTTCATAAAATATCTTAATATTTTTAAATATTTTAGACAAATAATATACTTAGTTTATTTTCTTATAAAATAGACTTTAAATAATGGTTTAAATCACTAAATTATTATTTGTTCAACCTTTATCTATATATATATTTTAAATAAAGATTATTTTAAAAGAAAAATTATTATAAAAGTTATTCAAACTTATAACTAGATATTATTACAAATGATTTCTTTTGCATTCCTTTATATTAAAATGCTTAAATAATATGTTTCATTTTTATGGAACTAAAAACATAATTAATTATTTTATTTTATTTAATTTAGTTAATAAAACCCCCAAACACCAAATTGAAACCCTAGTCCTCAAATTAATTCGTTAAGCTTATTATTAGACGTTAAATTCTTGTAAATATATATATTTAGGTACCTTGTGTAGGATTACTTTGGAACGTCGTTTATTATTTCTATTAATCATCAATTATATACTTATTGATCATGTTAGTTTTTTCATACCCCTTTTTGTTTATTTTTACACTTTGGGATGAAACATGTTACCTTATGATTATTGCACTCGTAAACTCGTTTGAATCTTGTAAACACTTGAGCAATACATCATGTTTGTTGTGGTTAGTTGAACTTTAGTAATTACCATGTGATGACTATTATATGTACAATCATTAACTATTGCTAGCCTGGCGACGTCATAGATCTATGGGCCTGACAAGCCTACTTGGTTAATCAAAGTACACTTAGCTCATCGTTTAATATTGTAATCTTGTAATCTGTCAAGGTTTGATTGTTACATTTGTCATACATCCCTAGTTACTTTGCTCACTAATCTATGACATGAATTGCCATCTTTTATATATATGTATGTATGAAAACTATGGAAAACTCACCAACGTTAAGTTGACCCCTTTATTTTTAACATGTTTCAGGAAATGGTAACGCTTAGCTTGTTTTGGAAGATTGTTGCAATCTAGGGTTGAACCTAGATTAATAATCAAAAGACATTTATTATTCCTATGATATTTTTTTCTATATTTTGTTAACTTTGGAAGACTTATGGTATTTCTACATGTATATGAATCATGACGTTTAATAATAATGACACTTTTAATAGTCGTTGTGTGGCATGAACAATCTTAACCTTCACATCTCGTCGTTTCCGCCGTTAAGGTTGGGTGTGACATCTGGTAATGTTATTTGGGTTAACCAATTCTCCAGTAGTGTTTATGGATTTAATGAATAGAGTATGCAAACCTTATTTAGATAAATTTGTCATAGTCTTTATAGATGACATCTTGATCTAATCCAAGAGTAAGAAAGAACATGAGGAGCACCTAAGATTAACTCTGGAATTACTTACGAAAGAAAAATTGTACGCAAAATTTTCAAAGTGTGAATTTTGGAAAAGAGAAGTACAATTCCTAGGACACATAGTTAATCAAGAAGGAATTCAAGTTGATCCAGCAAAGATTGAAGCTGTTAAGAAATGGGAAAATCCAAGAAAGCCAACTGAAGTACGTCAATTGTTAGGATTGGCAGGTTATTACAGAAGATTTATAGAGAATTTCTCAAGAATAGCGCAACCCTTAACAGAATTAACTCAGAAAGATAAGCCCTAAGTTTGGGGAGAAATGAAGAATGCTGCATTTGAACTCTTAAAGAGTAAGTTGTGTAGTGTCCCTATTCTAGCTCTTCCAGAAGGAACAAATGATTTTGTGGTGTACTGTGATGCCTTACATCAAGGATTCGGATGAGTTTTAATGCAACGAGGCAAGATAATTGCATATGCATCCAGGCAACTTAGAGGAAGCGAAAAGAATTATACTACTCACGATTTAGAATTAGGAGTAGTAGTATTCACACTTAAGATTTGGAGACATTATTTATATTGGACTAAGTGCACAATTTATACAGACCATAAAAGTTTACAACACATATTTGATCAAAAGATATTAAATATAAGGCAAAAAAGATGGGTAGAATTATTAAGTGACTATGATTATGAGATCAAATATCACGTCGGAAAAGCAAATGTAGTAGCTGATGCTTTAAGCAATAAAGAGAGAACCAAACCATTACGAGTCCTTGCCATGAAAATGGAATTACGCTCGGATTTATTAAATCAAATTCGAGAAGCCCAGCAAAAAGATGAATTAAGAATTGTAAGGCAGATTAAAGACCTAGAATTTATGTTAGACGGAATCCTGAGATTTAAAGGAAGAATTTGGATTTCTAATAATGATTTGCTTAGAGAAACCATCTTAAGGGAAGCACATAAGTCTAAATATTCTGTACATCCACGAAATAATAAGATAAGAATTTGAGGAACCAATATTGGTGGCCCGGAATGAAGAAATCTGTTGCAAAGTTCGTAGAGAAATGCGATAATTGTTCTAGGGTAAAAGCTGAATATCAAAAACCCTCAGGATATTTGCAACAACCAGAAATTCCCGAATGGAAATAGGACAAGATTACCATGGATTTTGTAACCAAATTACCAAGAACCTCAAGTGGGTATGACACAATATGGGTTATAGTCTATAGAGTGACTATATCAGCTTATTTCTTGCCGATAAGAGAAGATTATAAGATGGAAAAATTGGCAAGGATTTACATGAAGAAAATCGTGTCTAAACATGGAATACCCATTTCAATTATATCAGACAGGGACAACCGATTTACTTCAAGGTTTTGGCAGACTTTACACAAAGCATTAGGAACTCAAATAAACATGACTACGACATATCACCCCCAAACAGATGGACAAAGTGAGAAAACCATCCGGACATTGGAGGATATGTTGCGAGCTTGTGTATTAGACTTTGGTGGTAATTGGGATACACACTTACCTTTGATAGAATTTTAAAATAACAATAGTTACCATGTCAGTATTGGGACAGCTTCATTTGAAGCTTTATATGGAAGAAAGTGTAGATCACCCTTGTGTTGGAATGAAGTAGGAGATAGACAACTCACAGGCCCAGAACTCATACAAGAAGCGTCTGATAAAATCTTCAAAACTAAAAACAAATTGAAAACAGCCTGTGATAGACAGAAAAGCTATGCTGATAAAAGAAGAAAGCCACTGGAATTTCAAATCAGGGATAAAGTATACCTAAAGGTACCCTCAAAAGGAATTATCCGGTTTGGAAAAAGAAATACGTTGAATCCTAGATATGTTGGCCCTTTTGAGATAACTGATAGAATTGGTAATGTAGCATATAAGTTAGACTTACCTCATGAATTAGGTGGAGTACATAACACTTTCCATGTATCCAATTTAAAGAAATGTCTGATAGATGAGACATTAAAAATACGAATCCAAGAAAACAAAATAGAAGAGGAAATTAAAAGAAGTAAAAAGTTTGAAAAAAGTAGAATTCCAATAGTCAAGTGGAATTCAAAAAAAGTTTGAAACAAAATAGAAGAGCCAATAGCCATTATGGACAAAGAAGTAAAATGTTTGAAAAAAGTAGAATTCCAATAGTAAAAGTCAAGTGGAATTCAAAAAAAGGGACCCGAATATACATGCGAAAGAGAAGAGGAAATTAAAAGAAAATATCCACACTTATTTGAGGATAAATAAAATGAAAAGGAGCAAGTGACAGGATAAGTTCTCTACAACCCTAGGGAACTCATCAATGAATTTCAGAACGGAATTTTTACGGGGGGAAATGTGACGACCCTAAGGTTAGGCAAGCTAATATCTTAAAATTTTCTATAGATCTATACTTATATAATTTGTTAAGTAATCATAAAGATAAGTTTTATTTGACTAACTCTTTATAAATGTTATGTGTTAAATTAATTATGCATATATATGTACATGCATGCATCCATGCATAAATATTTACGTATGCATGTATATGAAAACTTGTTGTCACACCCCAACCTTGACGGCGGAAACGTCGAGGAGTGAGAGTTAAGATCGTTCACAGCCATATAACGCTATTATTAAATCCAAATATATTATTCATAAGTTCCAAAGGTACAATACAACATAAGTCTCAAATAAAGAAGACATAATAAGAAACATAACAAGATCATTCATTTAGTTAACTAGGTTAATTCCTAGGTGTGACCAACTTCAAAAGTGGCGATCAAGCTTGAGTATTTCCTGAAACATGTTAAAAATAAAAAGGTCAACAATAATGTTGGTGAGATTTCCATAGTTTGCATTACATAAGTATATAAAAGATGACAATTCATGTTGTAAGTTAGATAACAAAGTAACTAGGGATGTAAGACAGAATGCACAATCAAACCTCGACAAAGTTTTACAAGTCTCAAATGTTTAAAAGTATATACGATTAGCTAAGTGTACTTGGATCAACCAAGCAGGCTTGTCTGGCCCATAGATCTATGACTTCGCTAGGCTAGCAATAGTTAATGATTGTACATGTATTCGACATTACATGGTAGCCACAAAGTTCAACTAACCACAACAAACAGGTGAAATGCCATAAGTTTACAAGAATCAAACATTTACAAGTGCAATGGTTATAATGTAACATGTTTCACCCCAAAGTGTGAAAGTATAAAAGGGGGTATAGAAATACTCACATGAAATAATAAGATGATAATAAAAAATTAATAACGCTCCAACGTTTGTGATCTAGATTATATGATTAGTTACTGGATTGATTGATGCTTTCATCTAAGTATGTAAAGAACTAAGATTTAAAACTTCATCACACATCATAAATAAAGTTAATCTTTAAAAAGTTGATAACAAAACTAAAACCAAACTAATCATAAAACACTTGAACACCAAACGAACATACAAACCTAACTCAAGAACTCGGATCATCAATAAACCTAAACTAACCTACTTGTTTTCGGCTCATTAAAGAGTTAACAAAACAAGTTTAGCAAATCCTTAACAAGATTAAAACTAATCTAATGACTAAGTCCAAGGATAGGACACCTAGGACAACCTAGACACCAAGCAACACCCAAACTCGCCACATATCCCTACACGGTCGACTAAGCTCTCTTAAGACCACCATCTCACCACCCTAATACTAGAGGTAATCATGGCTGGCTCCACTACATGAATTCTTGGCTGAAGAGTTCCACACAACCACCACTCCATCAAACACCAACCCATTCTCTACATCCTTGTTCTCTCTCGGTTTTACACATCCACAAGCTCATCACCGTAAACCACCATAACCACAAGTCACTACACCGCAACCATCTCTCGGTTTCTAAGCAGCCAACACTCTCTTCCTCTCGGTTTTCAAATCACCAACTCTAACCATTTCATCATCGTCATTCTTAACCATCACCATCTTGGACTCAACCTCAAGTACTTAAGATCAAGCACCAAGAAGACCACCTCAATCGGATCATCAAGAAACCAATCCTATAGTTTACTCCTTCAAGGAAGGTTAGATTCCAAAAGTCTATCATTAACAAACTTTAAGAGTTTATGTGATTAAATAAACACATAAACTCTTAGAAATTAAATCATCAAGAACGTTCATGAGAAATTACACAACATTTGATTTTCCTTTAAAATTCAGTAAGAATAGAAGTTCTAAAACTAAAAAGTTCTTTATAAACAAAGGTTTTAACAAAAAGATTACAAATAAAAGGATAAAAACCATAATATTCTTGATGAATTGGATTAAATACTTAAATGACTGTGATGGTGGGAATAAAATTAGGAGTTTGTTAGAAAATATTAGAAATAACATTCTGTAAATTTTGGTGTAATAATAATAAGTAAATTAATTTATATAATTTATTCAAGATAATAAAAGAAAATTATCATATGGAAGCTCCGGACCTGGTAAAGATCTGGAAATATTATATGATAGACCATGTATTTTATAGGAATTACTAAATAAATTTCATGATTTAATTCGTAGATATGACTAAGTTTTATAATTTAGGACATTCTGTAATTAGAAAATAAGAAGAAATATAAAAAAGGTGAGTTAAATTATGAAATATTTACATGAAATATGGTACCTTGAATAGATTAGTATGTGTGAAATTCGGAATTTTTAGAGATGTTTAACTATTTATGCTAATTTATGTAAAATTGGTAAAAATCATAGTAAATTGCCTATTATAAGTTAATAACCTAAAATTTTGTGGGATAATATAAATTTCAGAATATAGATCCTGGTAAATTTTTATAAAATTAGAAAATCCATAGATATTTCTGTTGATTTATTTGAATTTTCTAAAAATTCTAGAAAATTATCTATAAATAATTATTAGTTGAGATTTTTACATATTAATTTGGATTTTTGGATATTTCTGCTATCAAAATTTGGTGATATATGAATAATTGTAACTACTATTTTAAAATCATTATAGGTGTTGAAAATTTTAAAGAAATAAGATTTATTTCTAGCATATAAATATTTTATAGGATTTCTGCTGGAATAAAGGTGAGATTCATAGCCCCATTTTTTTTTACATTCATAAGTTTTGGGGAAATAAGCATACTATTTTATGATTGACGCTATTATAAATAAGATATTTTTTTGAGATTACTATCATTATGCCTTATGCTACAACCATTAATTCTGATGAGGAACCATCTGGGAATATAGGTAGCGCTATTTATGAAAATATTTACTGCACCAGTAGGATGAGTGTAGTGATGCTATGTTATCTGATTTTGTGATTTGTATTTATGACAGTTATAAATCACCTGTCTTATAAGTAGGTTTGGTTGTAATCTTCTTTATGTTGCATTAATATATTTTGTTTAAGTAATTAAACCTAGTTCTCACCAACATTATGTTGACTGTTTTGAGTATGCTTTTTCAGGTATTCAAAATGACTAACAGTATTATGTTTTCGTTTGATGTATACAATAGATGGGGCGAGGTGATGGGAAGAACTTGTGTTAAGTTGACTTTGAACATGTATGATCTTAGTTTGACAGTGGATGCTCACTTCCACTACTGATGAAGATGTAGCAGTTAACAAAACTTTTTGTAATAGGGTTATGTTAGATTTTTAAAGGCTTAGTTGTAATGTAACCCGAACCTATAATTATCTATGATAATGTTATGATATATCATCTATTATAATGTTTGTTGCATTTACTTTGTAATCAATATGTTCTGAGCTGAATAGTCACACCCAAGCATTTCACGCTTCCGCCGGGATGTGACAAAACGACCCGAATCAAATGTTGTAGATATAGAATCTTAAACTTGATCAAACATCATAAAAACCCTGTTTAAGTACCAAACTTCAAATCATTCAGCATCTTCTATATATAGGTAGAAACACTTATTCCAAAACCTTCAAATAATAACAAGTTTTTGTATCTGGATCATGTTCTCGCATTTTGTAAAGTTTTTTGCAAAAATTAAAATTGATGGTTCACAGTTTTTTGTATGGATGAAGTTTTCACATGGTGAAGTTTTTGTATGTGAAAATTTTCACAAATGATGGTTATTAATGAGAATATTTTGCATGAAATATTTTCTTATGAAAAGTTTTCTCGTGGAAAAGTTTTTTATACAAAAGTTTTCTAATGAAAAGTTTTCTCATTAAAAGTTTCAAATAAAAAAATTTCTTATGAAAAGTTCTCGCGTGAAAGTTCTCGCATGAAAGTTCTCTCATGGAATAGTTCTCGCAAAATACGGTTATTTTTTAAAAGTTCTCGCATGATGCAGTTACTCCCGCAAAAACTGCAACCAAAATCAACTTTTATGAGTTTCAATCACTGCTACCATCTCAAATCTTCGGTTTTCACCATCTAAACTCAAAAATGTTGAGTGTAATAATGCGGATCATCAATATAGCATGTAACAAAGCTGATTTGATGTGTGTTCACCCTCGGTTTCACATTCTTCTCCTTCGAAACCGGTACAAACTCGATTAAAAACATATAGATCTTCAACCCCATGTTTAACGTCTTAAAACAAATAATCGTGGAATGAAAATCCATGTATCAAGAGCAACACCTTGGTTTGATAACAAATGTAACAACCTTATCACGATCGATTTCACATATTGTTGCACTTGATGATCAAATTAAGACGGATGTGTGCGTGTGTGATATCAACGAACTTCAAACAAACTCAATAGAATATTATTAATCAGAAGATTATAATACCAAAGAAGTTTACATTATTGAAGCTCTATCCACCTCCCCTCAGGTGGCCTATCACACAACACTCTACTCTCTCACCCTCAGAGCACTTTTACAAATGAAACACACATAATAAAATACAAAGAAAAAACATCTATATATACTATCCAGATGTTCTCACGTGAGAATATTAAGTTCTCGCGCAACAACTTTAAGTTTTCGCGCGACAACTTTAAGTTTTCACGCAATGAGATTTTTATCCATCATTTTGGAGTTCTCGCATCCTTGTATTTCTCGCATGTTTTGAGTGTTCGCTTTTCACTTGATATTGTAATCTATAAAGGCTAGCTCCTTAAAGTTATCATTCTCCTTCCTCCATTCCTAGCATAGTCTCTCATACAAGTAGGGCTTCCATTAGTTTTTTTTTATCTCCTCCTAATCTCTCCCTAAACCATAGAAATTTTCATACTTTTTCCTCTCTAGCACTCTTTCTCATCCACTGTTTAAATTAAATGAAAACAAAATATTAAGCACATGCTTTGTAGAACGATATGCAAGGTTTGTATGTATCGCATCAAGAACCAGGCTACTAATTTTCTTGTCGGATGCTGAGCAAACACTTAGACAATGAGACTAACACTACTAGAAAATAAACCTTTAATGACATGCGAATTATAACATGCATTTATTTTATGACATTCAAAAGCGTGTGTCATAAAAAAATGTCAAATTTACTAAAATCTGTTAGAACGATGACACACATTTTTGTGTGTCATCGTTTCAATGTCATAAAAAGAATAAAACAACGCGGAGTGCACGTTAAGAAATTTGGGTGTCATCTTTGGATGTCATCTTAGACTGTTCCCATCGCGGCGCCCGTGGCCGACCTGTGGCCGACGTGGACTCCGCCCGCCGCAAGGGCGGCGATGGGAGAGGTGACCGGGAGGGCATCCATCCTTCCCCAAGGGCTGCTCAAAAATGGTGGTGGTGGGCCCCACCTCTTTAACATTAATTTAAAAATATAAATAATTAAATTAAAATGTTTTTAATTAAAATATTTAAAAATCTTTTAATTAATATAATAATTTAAATATAAAATTTTAATTAAAATGAATTAATTAAATAAAAATATATATTAATTTTTTTACATTTCTAGTATTAAAGTAATTAGTTAGAGTTAATTAAATAATAATTTAAAAATAGTTAATTAAATAATAATTTAAGTATATTATTTTATTTTTTTTAACATTTATAGTATTAAAATATTTTAAGTACTTTTATACATTCATAACGGCTACTTTATTTTTCATAATGGCAATTTTTTTTGTTTTATTTCATAACGGCTAGTTTTTTTTTATTCATAACGGCTAGTTTTTTTGTTTTATTCATAACGGCTAGTTTTTTTGTTTTATTCATAACGGCTAGTTTACCTGTTATAAATATGTGGTCTTCACTTGAGAGTTTTTCACAAATCACACTTCGTCATCTTTCAAACATTATAACTCTCTTCTAAACACAATTCAAAATTCAATTTTCAATGTACAACACAATCACTACAACACTTCACTCATTTTCCACACGAATACTTTGAATCCAAAATTCTGAAAATGAGCATCAATGATGATAGAATACCCATGAATATTCCTCAAATGCTCACACAAGAATTTCAAAATCTTATTTCCGATGATATCGAAGAGCTTGCTAATAAATTGTTTGAGCTTGACCAAGAAGAAGAGTGAAGTTCTTCCCGACAACGTAAGAAGCACAAAGAGATAGATAGAGGTCGTAAGGATGAAGACGCACGATTGTAGAATGATTAATTTGCTCCAGAGCCGGTGTACGATAAGAGTTTTTTCACACGGCGGTTCAGGATGCCCGTTGGTCTTTTTAATCGCATCGTTACAGATTTATCTGAACTAGGTAAATCAGAACACTAGAAATATTATACACAAAGATATGATGCTGTAGGTAGAAAGGGTTTATCACCAAGACAAAAATGCACAAGTGCCATTCGTCAATTGGCATATGGCACAACAACTGACCAATGTGATGAATACTTACGCATTGGTGAAAATACTGCTATGGAATGTCTACAAAAGTTTTGCAGTCTATCGTGGAAATTTATTCATCTGTGTATTTAAGAAGACCAACCCAATATGACGTTGACCGGTTAGTAGCTGAACATGAAGCCCATCATGGGTTTCCTGGAATGCTTGGAAGCATTGATTGTATGCACTGGAGTTGGAGAAACTGTCCAACTGCATGGAAAGGTCAATATACTCTTGGTGATCATGGACATCCCATCATTATGCTAGAAGCGGTTGCATCACATGACCTTTGGATTTGGCATGCATTCTTTAGAGTAGCTGGATCAAGCAACGATATCAATGTGCTTAATCAATCCCCAATTTTTAATCAAATCTTAGAGGGGAATGCACCATAATGTAGTTTTATAGTGAATGGGCATAACTACACCACAGGGTATTATCTTGCAGATGGTATTTATCCAGAATGGGTAACACTTGTAAAGAGTTTTACATATCCACCGGAGAATAATCTGAAAATGAAATGGTACAAAAGGCGTCAAGAGTCTGCAAGAAAGGATGTAGAAAGAGCCTTCGGTGTTCTTCAAGCTAGGTGGGCAATGATACGATCCCCAGCAAGATCTTCGAACTTACCGGTATTAGGTGATATAATGCATGCATGTATTATATTACATAATATGATTGTAGAAGATGAAGGAGGTTCCATAACTTATTGGTCGCGTGAAGAGCAAGAAGCAGAGCCAGAAAGTTACAATAACGGGGCACCACCATCATTTCAAACACACCTACAAAGATTTAGAAGCTTACGTAACCAAGACGCACACCATGCATTGCGGAACGATCTAATAGAACATCTCTGGGCAAATAGGGGGATTAGAGAGTAGTTTTATTATTGTTTCTATCTATTAATTTTGTATCGTCGTTTTTATTTTATTGTTTTACGTTGTTGTTTTTATTTTATTTTAATTAAATATATTTACAATAATTTAAATATCTTTATTTAAAGTAAATTAATAAAGAACATATGAAGTGGAAAAATAAAAGTGTTTGTGAGAAGGATAGTGTTGGGGTAAAAAGTGTTTGTGGGAAGGATGAGTGAAAGTGAGCGAAAAACATGGATTGTAACGTTGGAACAGTCTTGGTTCACAAGGAAGGCTTTGTACAACTGATGCAATCCTCACCCGATGTTTGTGCAGGTTCAGAACCACTTCCCTGTGCGTTATTTCTTTGCACGTTTGTTCCGTTCAATTGCTTCTGTCGCGAGTCTTTCTGTTTGCTAATCCTATGGTTAGGTTTGGGTATCCTTTTGAATACGTGTTGGAATAAACATCGTCCTCCGCTCAAAAGTGCGTCCCACTGGTTTCAGATTTAGTCCCTTTGATGTATTTGGAAATTGGGTTCTCTTGTTTATAATCTTTTGCTTGTGTATACAAGTATGAAGTTTTTCAAGTTAAATTATAACGTTGTTTAAGGAACAGAGGTAAAAGCTCTTTCACAATTGAATATTCCACTGTTAGTGCTACCTTTTTTGTTTGTTTTGCATATATCTTTATTGTGTTTTCATCAATGTCGGATTGGCAAAGGCTCTCTCACAAGGATTTGATGATAGCACTTGGCCATTGTAAAGCAAATTTGGCAGGTTTGTCTTTTATTATATGATTAAGATACATGGAAAGTGATACTCATTGGTTATGATGTTTGACATTCTAGAATCATTGTAGTTTTGTTAAGCTACAAGGAGGGTCATTTTATCACAAATATCACTTTGCTAATGGTGAAAAAAACTTCATTTAAAATATACCATAAACAACAGGGAATGAGTAGTTAGATTCTTTGAACTCTTTCGTATAATATTAATTATGATAATATTTAAAGATTCTTGGCCCATCCTCTATTAAATGTTCCCATGTCTTTTGATTGTTTTTAAATTGCATACATCCATTTAAATTTTTTAATTTTGAATATATACATGAAGTAGTGTCATGGTTTTCTAATAATATCATCTTTATTTTATAGTAAATTGGATGCTATACATGACGTTGCTAGAGAAGTTGATGCCAATAACTTGCTCAAATGCGGTCACATTTCATATTTTATCCAAACCATCCTTCAATTTGATATTGTTGTTACTTATTGTCACAGTAACCCTGCAAAAGATGATCAAGTGCCTATGCACGGGGCTGTTGATTGTGACTATGTTGATGTTGCAGAAATTGTATCGAGCAGGAATGCTGACAAATCAAAAGGTAATTAGAGATGCAATTGCGTGTAAATGAAACTAAAAAGATATGCTTCTAGCATAAACTGATGTCTGTTTATTATATGACAACAAAAAGGATAATGAAGGCCATACGCCCTTGCATTATGCTGCTGCGTGTAAGCTAGATGAGATTGGTGTGTTACTAGTGAAAAAAAAAAATGATTTGTGGCAGACTATATAGGCAAGAAAATAAGATTATAAAGGCTTGGGTGTTGATGTGACCAACACAGCTTCTTCACCTAATCGGCATAGCCAAAAACTCAAGAAAAATCTAGTTTTTCATGGGTATGTATCTCCAGATGCCACTCAGGACCTTATTTTGTGTTTGTCTAATTTTGATCATGGGTTTTTATGTTCTCATTTATACTACAAAGGTTACAGGACCATAGTTTTGGTAATCACTCAATTTGGTCACAGGGCATCACATGAATAAATAAGTGTTTCTTAACTTACTTACATTTTAATGTTTATAGGTGGCATCGTTCTATATAATCAAGGGTTTTATGTGCTCATTTATTTAACAACAGACATCAAACATTCACTTACACTCTTACAGGTGAGAATTAAGATTTTTTACTTCTGGCTCTTGTATCATCTTTTAGTTTTTTAATAATCGTCATAGATTGAACTTGTCTTGTGAATGGATTTGTAATCAGAGTTAAAAGAGCTTAAATTTTGAGCATATTTGCCTCGACTAGATTACATATTTGTAAATTTCTTAAAAAAATACAAGTCTGTTTGCTTCGTGTTAGCCTATACATGTGGTTTACCGAATGGATTTGTGATAATAAACAAATCTTATAATTTGCAGCCTGCTATTCATTTTTGTTATAATCTAATCCACCTCTTCTATTGTGCCGCTAGGATTACGAAATTGCTTCCCAAGTTATCACAGATGCAAGGAGTTGGTAAGAGGCTGCTGGAATGGATGTTTGAGAATAGGTATCATGCCAAAGGTTCCATACATGATATATTTTTATAGATTAATTTGCTTATGATCTTACCAAGTATAATTTCCCAGGTGATGCTAATTGTTTTTTAAAATAGGATGATATCTTTATGGATTCTTAACATGATGAAACGTTTTATGACATCACATGATATGCTGCATAAAGCTGTTTGGCGGTTCAAAGGCAAAATTTTTTGTTTTAATCGAAAGTTTGGAACTTTGATTCAATCTAATCGACCATTCAGGCAGCATTCATAAGAAGGCAACATCAAGGTTAGTGTTTAAAACTTACTCTTTTGTCGAATATTTAGTACTGAATTACTACTTTAAGATACTTAATTATGGTTTGATGCCAATATGTATGCTGCTGAATTGAAACTTATTGACTGGAGAGACTGTGTTTGGTTATTAATTTGAGACACTAATGTTTATAATTTAAGTTGTGTGGTTTATGCATTTTATTGATTTAGACTTATTTGTTTGCTTATTTGCAACTCTATGCTAGTTAATGAAGCAAAGTACATAAGCTTAACAGAACCCTTAGATAACATTAATAAGAAAACCTTGATTTACATGGATTACTCTTAAATTCATGAATGTAATTCATGATTCTTTAGGTGTAAGCCTGCTTAGGTAGTCACCCATATGAACACGTCCACAAGATGTATTAAGACTTCAAGACAATTAAGTTTGAATTATTCTCTATTTCCTTTGTTTTGGAAGTAAATGGTTAGTAAACTGAATATTTTTTAATTAGAAATAAATGATTGTTGCCTAAAACAATAGTTGGGATCATATGTAATTAAGAACCTAAAAATAATCACATCACTTGAATTTAAGGTAGATGATGAATAGTATTGTTGTCATGTTCGTTGTTTGTAAGTCATATATGGTTTAATGTTTTCCTAATTTTCAGGTTGGGGAAAAGGAAGATAACTACACAGATGTTAGTATTGATGAAATTTGCGAAGAAGGGTCGACTTTTGTTGCAAACTTTTATTTTGTTAACCTTTTGTTTCGAAATTAGAATGGAATGTTGTTAACTACAAAATGTTACTTGTGTGTTATAAAATATTGTATGGAACAACATTGTTTTGCTATATATGTAGTTTTTTTTGTATTATGTGATATTAATCATCAATTAAAACAACTATGAGAGCCATGCAAATCGGTTATTGCAAGTTTAAAATTGTCATGTATAATGTCTTTGAAACCATGACACACATTTATGACACACAAATGCATGTCATTTTTATTTATGATAGAGAAATCCTTGACACGCAATGCTTGTCATAAATGCGTGTCAAAAATGTGTTCATAAATAGATGACACACAAATGCGTGTCATATTCATTTATGCCAGGAGCTTCCTTGACACACTTTTGCGTGTCATTTATACCTTTTTATGACACGCATTGCTTGTCATTAAAAGTATATTTTCTAGTAGTGTAATGATGTCACCCAACATTCTCTTTGCATCAATTACCCCACTATGGAGAATTTTATGTAAAATTTGTTCTTGTCCACTTACTACCCCTCTTCCAAAGTCCAAAAAAGAAAGACCCTAACAAGCTCCTCAAGGAGTTTAATTCATGTTATGTATTCCCGAATGACGCAACACAATGTTACCGAATATCAAACTAAGCTTAAGCTATTCCCTTTTGCCCTACAAGACTCGGCCAAATGTTGCACTATTACCCTCCATCGGGGTCGGTAACCACATGGAATGAGCTTGTAAGGTCGCTTGTAGACAAGTACTTTCTTATGTTGAAAGCCTCAATCCTACGTAAAAGGATCATTGAAATCGAGCAAACCAAAAAGGAAAGCTAATATATACTTTCAGGTGATGCGTCAAAATGAGAAACAAGTCTTTGGCAAGATGGATCAAACATTGTTATGTACAACTACTAGGAGTGCCCTATTAACAAAAGTGTATGTTGTTCACCTAATATGTGTTGGGTTCTAGATTCACTTTAGGCATGACGTTAATTTAGTTGTACTAAAATAAATATAGATCTTGGTTATTTAAAAAAGAAGTTGTGTATAATGTTGTAAAAGTTACAATGTATATCTTTCATAACTAAAGATAAGTTTCGGAAGATTCTGGTTTTTTCGCATAGTATCGATCTGATTTCCTTTTCGATTATAGACTAATACATATCGAAGTGGATTTTCTTTACAAAAGAATATGTTATTTAAAGTAAATTAAATAAATTTAAAATAAAAATAAATGAAAATTATACATATTAAAAACCAGACAAATTAAAGTCAAAGGAAAATAAAAAAAATCATTACAACAAGATGCATGCCAAAGTTCGTTTAGAATATACTTTTAATGTCTATATATGTACGTCATAGATGTTAAATTCCCCTTGTTAACTGATTTTTGTCACTAAACCAGAACCATTCATTTCATTTAGATATTCTGATATACTTTTCTAAAAGAAAACTAGTGATTGGATTTATGTGGTTAGTTAAGTGATCTAGTAGATTTCACGTATGTCACTTTGGACGACTAGCCACGATGGAGCATGTGGTGTACGATTGCCTGTGATCTAAGTTGTAATCAATACCATTAAAGAGACAAAATATTAAACACAGTTATAACGTCATTGCAAACGTTTATTAACTCGTCGTTTATAAAGATACAAACAAAGTAGTGCTGAACAAATTGGCTGAGCTTTTTACCTGACACCCTGCTTTTAGATAAATTACAAATGAAAACGATTTATAGGTTGTAGCTCACATGACATGTTTTTATCTAAGATTGCTCTTCACGAGTTGGCACGTCCAACACAACAAGAGCACGGAAACATGATACGACCTGAACACGACATGATGTGTTAGTGTTATGTGTGAGTTTTAAAATATTTAAAACCATGTTTTTAATCAAATTTTGATATCCAATATAGTCACTTTGTTACGTGTTTGAAATGTAGGTTAAATAAAGTTTAACGAATATTATTTGAGAATGATACAAAAGATAGCAAGACTATAGCTTAAAAGGTGCCAAAAACAAATAAAACTGTGAAAAATTCAAGGAGGTCGTAAGCTACGGTCCTGAGACCGTAACTTACGACCCCGTGCTAAGATCATCTGGAAACCCCGCAAGACAGGGGTTCGGTTGTCTGAAAAAAGTTAGGCCGTAACCTACGGCCTATATGCCGTAAGTTACGGTCCAACGTGAGATTTTGTGTTTATTTCGAATATTGAATCCTATAAAAGCCCAATCACTATGGTTTTGAGGATACACACTCCTTGAGCCCCAAGAACGCTTTTTTGACGAAATTCAGCCGTTGAACCTCCTATAATCATCTTAAATCATCTACATTAATCATCAAATCAACATTGAAGGCATAATGAAGACGATGAGTGGCTAAATAATTGGCGGTTGCTTTCGGGTGGAGAGTTCTTACTAAGTGAGACGGTTAGTCATAATAATAATTATTATAATTATAATAGTAATAAAAAAATAAATTAGAATTGTTTAATTGAAATAATGATAGATATGAGGAAGCTAACGTGAAAGGTTTTTAGAAAATAAACAAAATATTAAGGGATGATAATGTTTTGTTAATTATAGGAGAAAATAATAATAAAAAATCTACTTTCAATGCTCTAAAAGACCCAAAAAAAATTACGAAAAGGATAGCATAAATCATCTTGAAAAGTACCCGTCCGTCCATATAACAACTCTATATGCCAAGGTTGCATTAATGCAAAACCTTGACTAAGGCAGCAAAAATATCGAAAAGCTTATTCCCCAAAGAAGTTTTAAAACAACGTTATACACTCTACTAAATGTCCATAACCTTTATCATACGTCTTCAAGGACATCTATCCTCGTATAGTCTCAAAACTGAGGTGCAAGTCTAATAAATTGTCACTAGCTCGCTTATTCTAGGTTAGTTTAGGTTTGCTTTGCTCATCATCCCCTCTATTGTGATGGTTTTAAGGTGGTGGCATCATTATCTGTATCCTTTTCACATGACAAGAACATCTCAACCCTCTTTATTTTTCTTATCAAACATCTTCAAGGACATCTATCCTCATATAGTGTCATTAGTGAGGTGCAAGCAACCACTAACTTTTCCTGGAAAACTTCAATTATTATATTGTCTAACTTCATGTACACATCCACCTCATAATCCTTATCTATGTTAGTTCTAGCTTTAATATTTTGTCTTCTTGGTAGTCTAACAATCATATTTGTATAGCATAGCTAATGGAACCACAACCCTTTATAAATCCCTCTCAATACTGCTGGGAACCTATTGTCGCACGATACACCTTTTGTTGCTTTTTATTTACACCAAGTTATGAATGCTACATCACTATCTATCTTCCCATCACTCTAAACAAATGATTAATCATATACTTGAACTTGGTTTTGTGGGATAATTTGATATTCAATGGTAATTCAGGTTTATTCCCCGATGGCTATATCACTAAAGTTACAATATCCTTAAACATTTATGCTCGATCTAGGGTTTTTTGCAATCCTATGGCCTCTCATTTAAATGTGGTTTTTTTTTCTACTAACATGATATCATCTACGAAAAGGATGCACCACATGATATCATTTTAGATCGACCTCACCAACTCATGCAAGACTACTTTAAAAATAAACTAAAGCTTTAATGTAAATCCTCGAGAAAGGCTCATCTCCAAATAGAAAAAGCCTGTATCACCCCTTTGCGCACAAACACTTGTTTTAGCCCCACATACATATTCTTAATAATCTATATAAAGCTTGTAGGGACCCCCCTTTTCTCAAGGCCACCCTAATCGACATGGCAAACTATAGTATGCTTTTTGTAGGTCAATGGAAATCATATGCAAATCCAACCTTTCTCCCTAGGCTTTTTCATCATTCTTCTTAGAATGTATATTGTCCCCCTCTGTCATAAATCCGAATTGGTTTACCATACCACAATTCTCTTATTTAATTTTAGCATTAGCTACTTGTTTCTCAATATTTTTTAGTATGATTAGTAGCTTAATCTGTCTACTGTTTCCACAACCTTGGCCTCATCTTTGCTTTAGTATAAAAGCCTTAAAACACTACTACTTTAGGACCTTCGGTAATCTGCTGCATTTCTAGTTTTGAAGATACATTTAACTAGTGGTGTGCAAAAATATCCGAATCTAAAATTGAATACAAAATATTCAAAAAGCCAAACACAAAATATTTGAATATTTGAATATCCAAAAATTTTAATTAGGATTAGGATAGTGTTTTTGAAATTGTTATAATATTTGAATATATGAGTTATCCTAATTATTTCTATAAAAACTATTAAATAATAAATAGTAATTATAAATTTTGGATATTATTGGATATTTTGTTACAAAGTTCAGATATCCGAAAAAATATTTAATAGAAATTAAATCTTTAATAAATCTGTTAAATAATACATATTTTTATAGAATTCAGATGTCTATTTGGATATTTGAATCCAAATCTAAAATTTCGGATATCCTCAGGTACAGATTCGAATATTGAAATCCACAATCACAAATTCAAATATCTTATTTTAAACACCCCTTACACTTAATATATTTCATAACTATTGAACTCTTTCCTCTTAAATACTTCTACACCTCAATGAGATGTTCACCTTTTCAAGTGTCTTGAACCCTTCCATATTTTTAAGTCTTCACCTCATCTCTTTATGTATGAACGTATGAGGATAGCAATTATGTTGCTTCCTTCTTGAGGGTGGGTCTTCTTGAGGGTGGGGTGGGGAAGGGGGGTCATGAACATAATACTATATCAAAACCTCATTTCAAAAAGAAAAAGAAAAAACAAATAACTTAATTATTCATATTTTCACGTCCATGCTTAAATTACCCATACTTTGAGGCTTTTGGTAAGGTTATGATAAGTCAATAACATGTCTGACCGAATAAGAGGTACCCGTTAATTATTCAATATATTTCTAAAACTTATCCACTAAGAGCTTCAATGTTTTTGATTTAATGTTCTTTTTCCCTTACTTTTTAGTATTCTTTTTCCTTGACACTAAAGATAAAAACACCTTTTTAATTTAATGTTTTTAAAAGGATAACATTTATGTTTAAGCATATGTTCATTGCACCGAACATACGTGGTAATAAACAAATAAAACCCAATTTTCTCAAAAGCGTCTCAAAATTGATTTAACCTAAAATACAACTGCCACTACTTTCTCCACTTCGTCATCTCAAACGTCATGCTTTTCACTTTTTCCCCTAATATAAACCCCATCTCACAAATGACAAACCCAACCCACAATCACCTCACCTTCACTCGAACCCTAAACCACAACCATGACCATGACCATGACCATCCCTCAACCTCACCCACACTTCCTGGTTCTAGCCTTACCAGCCCAGGGTCACATCAACCCATCATTCCAGTTCGCCAAACGACTCACCCAGCTCGGTGTCAAAGTCACCTTCGCCACCACCCTCTCAGCCTACAACAAAATCACCAAAGTTGGCCGCACCCCTGACTCCTTCACCTTCGCCGTTTTCTCCGACGGCTTCGACGATGGCTACAAGCCCCATATCGACGACACCGCCGTCTACCTCACTCAGCTAAGGACCCGAGGAACCCATAGCTTGAAACAAACCATTCTTTCAAACGCTGAAAATGGAACTCCGATCACTTGTTTGGTGTACACCCTTCTGTTACCATGGGCTGCAGAGGTGGCCCGTGAGCTTAACGTGCCGTCCGCATTGTTGTGGATTCAACCAGCTTCTGTGTTAAGGGTGTATTATTATTTCTTCAATGGGTATGATAAGCTCATTGGGGACGATGATTCATGTAAGGACCCCTCATGGTCCATTGAGTTGCCTGGGCTACCGGTGCTCAAGATTCGTGATCTACCGTCGTTTTGTCAGCCTTCGAACACGTATAACTTTGCATTGCCTTTGTTTAAGGAGCAATTTGATGTGTTGGAGTGTGAAGAGAAGAGTACGATACTTGTGAACACTTTTGATGCGTTGGAAGAAGAGGCTTTGAAGGAGATTGATGGGAGGTTGAAGATGGTGGGTGTCGGACCGTTGATTCCTTCGGCGTTTTTGGATGGGAAGGATCCGATGGATAAGTCGTTTGGGGGAGATTTGTTTGCGACGTCGAAAGATTGTGTCGAGTGGATGGACACGAAGGATGAAGGGTCTATTGTTTATGTTTCGTTTGGTAGCATTATTGTGTTGTCGAAGAAGCAGAAGGAGGCGATAGCGCGTGGGTTGTTGGCGAGCCGAAGGCCGTTTTTGTGGGTGATTAGGGATCAAGATGGAGAGGCGAAAAGCGAGAAGGAAGAAGAAGATGGAGGAGATGAAGTGAGTTGTATGGAGGAGGTTGAGCAATTTGGTATGATAGTCCCATGGTGTAGTCAACTAGAGGTGTTGTCACACCCTTCTTTGGGTTGTTTTGTGACTCATTGTGGGTGGAACTCGACTCTAGAAAGTATAGCTTGTGGGGTCCCGGTGGTGGCGTTTCCTCATTGGACAGATCAGTCAACCAATGCAAAGCTTATAGAAGATGTATGGGGAACGGGGACGAGGGTGACCCCGAATGAAGACGGGGTCGTGGAAGGCGAGGAGATACGAAGATGCATCGAAATGGTGATGGGAGGACATGAAAAAGGAGAGACGATGAGAAAGAACGCGAAGAAGTGGAAGGAGTTGGCGAGAGAGGTTATGAAAGAAGGTGGATCTTCGTATATGAATCTCAAGGCTTTCGTTGAAGGAATTGGTAGAAGTCCGACTCGTGATAATGTGGTCACGGTATCAAGTAAAGAAGTGAAAGATCTCGAATCTAAGTTGGAATCTGTTTTGTGATTCACTACGAAACAAATGAGTATCACCACTGCATCATAAGTCACAAATCAGTCATTTGGTCAGAAGTGATTCTAAGGATAAAATATCACATGATCACCTATTTTCCTGTGGTTAATGAATTTTTTTTATAAGTTTATTAAAGCAGGCCGATTAGGATATCAGTTGTGACAAAATTCAAAAGAATATAATATAGTTATTTGTTATTAGTTTTTTAACATCATTTTTTTCTTTTAGTACCGAATAGTTTTGTAATAGTAAGGATTTAAATACAGGTCATTTTTGTTGAAGGCAACACTAACACCACTAGATTTTGTGTTATTATTATTTCAAGTATTGGACGTAAATAATGCATGTGGTACGTGTACAATGAATACAACTCAAATGTTCAACGACGTATCTATATGCTTGTCAAAATCATGCAGAGACTATATTAATAATGACAAACATATATAAAAGACCGATCGATTATCCTATTAATTATTTGAATTCGGTGGTGATAATTTATCAACCATTCAACCTGATCTCCTAGCCTCCATCCAAACGCTATCCAGAAGGTAGAAAAAATGGATAATCTTATTTAATTAGGATCTTTATATATTTAATTTAAAATAACTACAATCTCTTTAACAACAAGCTTTTAAAGCCTATGAGATTAAAGGGAGGGGTTATATTGAGACATTTTAATTTTTTAAACTCTCAGGATCGACTAGCTCTGCTCTTTTTTAACACGTATAAATTAAAATTCTTAAAGTTCTTGAAATCAATTAGTTTTTTTTTATCTACATGGTGGAGCTTCCCCTACTGGTTTAATAAAATGTAACAAGGTAGACTTTCATGACGTACAGTCAATAAAAATGGATCTCATTTGAATTTAGTCGATGATAGTCTGTTGGTAAACATATGTTGGTCAAGCATTTTCTAATAGATTACTGACAAAAATTACAAAGAGATAAACAGTGAATTTCTCACACGTGCTAGTGGTAGTTCCACCGATGGATTATCCACTGATTCCGAACGAATGATAGTGGTGATTACAATGGCAACAATGGATTAGCGATAAATATATTGTTAATTAATTTCATTTCTAAAAATAAAATATGTATATATCGTCGTCTTCTATTGGCAAAAATAAAGCATACATTAAAAAGAAACTAAACTAAAACAAAAATATAAATATAAAAAAAGTTTATTTAATTAAATATATATATAATTAAGTTACATACAAGAGAGACCTCCATATAAGTATAGACATATAGTAAATGTATAACATACCTCTATCATATAGTAAATGTATAACATACCTCTATCAATGTATAGGCAATTTTTTTGGTTATTCCATGGTTTTAGGCAAGAAATAGGCGTTGTTTGGAATTCAGTTGTTTCATCAGGGAAACTAGCACATGTGGGTGAGTTGGCACCACTTTTGTTGGCTAAAGTAATTTTAACTTTGCAGGAATTTTCAATTTATTTCTTCACTTACTTTCCTATAGAAATTGATTTTCTTTTATAACTTGTTATGTAATTTTTTCTTATAAAATAGGATTAACTTATATAGAAAAGTAGTTGTTATAGTTAAAAGGTATAAAACCAAATATATACTTTCCTGCACATCCGTTACTCTAACCATCAAAAGTAGTGCCAGCTCAGCCACATTCACTAGTCTCACGAAACACCTATTTTCTAAACTAAGTTTTCTTATATATAGGGTGTCAGCATTCGAATTGGATTCAAAAAAAATCAAAATTCGATTTGAAATTTCGAATACGAATTCAATTTGAATCAAATTGTGAAATTTTGATTGTGAATTCGATTTGACTCAATTCAAATAAAAACTTTATTTTATGAGAACTCTAGAAAACAATGTGAGGCACATGTTTTCAATGAAAAATGGTAAATAACGAAAACGAAATTAAACATTTATCAAATGAAAAATAAAAATAAAAATAAAAGTAAAAAACAAAAATGTTTTCTAACATCGTCTTACATATTTGTAATACCAGATTTAAATATGTGTAAAACAAAATTTACATATGTGTACATCAGATTTGTACCATGTGTAATGTCTAATTTACACATGTGTAAATAACGAGTGAAGGAATATTTTAAAAAGGATATCAATATAATACGTGTTGAAAAAATAAAATAATACTGAAATTAATGTGAATTGTTTTAAAAAATAATATCGTAAAAAAAGTTATAACATTAAAAAAAGGTGAAAATGACATATTACTTTTTAATGTTACATGTGTAGCTCATATTAGTTACAAGAGTTCTCACAGAAAATAATGATTTTAAATATAACACTATATATATATATATATATATATATATATATATATATATATAGGTAGGGTTATATTAAAAATCATTAAGGGATGGATCAAATGAGAACTCACTTTTTTTGTAAGATTTCTAAGAATTAATATGAGACACTACTTTTTAATGGTAAAATGGTAATTAATGAAAACATTATAAAAAATCATAAAACAAAAACGAAGAAAAATTAAAAAAGTACAAACACAGAAGTGTTTTTCTCGTTTCCCTCTATCATTAAAAAAATAAAAAAATTATAAAAAATACAAAAAAATCTCATTTTTTTACGAACGTCATTTTACACATATGTAATACCTGGAATGACATATGTGTAAAACAGGATTTACACTTATGTAATGACTAATTTACACATGTTGTTTAAATAATGGGTGGGTGATTTCAGGATTTACTCTTATGTAATGACTAATTTATACATGTTTAAATAATGGGTGGGTGATTTTTTAAAAAATAGTATATAAATATGGTAGGCGTTGGAAAAATTAAAAATACTGAAATTAATGGTGAAATTTTTTTAAAAAAATAATATAGTGAAAAAAAATTATGAACGTTTTAAAAAAAAAAGATGGAAGAAACATGTGACTTACATATGACTAAAATATGTGGTTGATATTGATTCATGAAGTTCTCACAAAAAAACAAGATAACCCTACCCTATATATGTGTATATATATATATATATATATATATATATATATATATATATATATATATATATATATATATATATATCTATATATATATATATATATATATATATATATGTATATATATATATGTATATGTATATATATATATGTGTGTATATATATATATATATATATATGTATATATCTATATGTATGTATATATATATATACATATATGTATATATATATATATGTATATATATATATATCTATATATATATATATATATATATATATATGTATCTATATATCTGTATATATATATATGTATATATATATATATATATATATATATGTATATATATGTATATATATATATATATATATATATATATATATATATGTGTGTGTATGTATGGATATATGTGTATGTATATATATGTATATATATGGGAAATTAATAATTAAAAATTAAAAAAATATAATATCTTAAATGTTAAATCTTAATTGATATATTTTCATTTATTTAGAACTTGTGTATTTTATATGTTATTTTTGTTTTTTTTTCCTATTTTAGTCATTTAAAATTAAATCTTTTGAATGAATTTTGGAAATTTTATTCTATTGTTTATTATTTTCTATATTCACATAAACCCATTATCGTTGTCACTGTAAAATGCAAGGATCCATATTTTTCTCAAATCAAATATATAACGCTATTTATTGCAAGTCAATTCACATTCATTGATTATATTTAACAACTCAATACCATGACCATCAAGGTTAATATAATCTATCCATACACTACTACGTATATTACATTTAAAGTCTTCATTGTTGCATAATGCAATACATACCTATTTAACAATAAACATAAAAATTATCACGCAAAGGATTTTGCGTTATTACGCATAATTAAAATAGTACTAAATTTCTATAGAATTACAACATATGATCCAAAATCATGCAAGAGTTTATATTAATCACCCAAGTAATGTGTAATATTATGCAGGTGCACATACCAATCATGCAACTGTTTACTTGTATCAAACTTCAAATGCATACCTTATCAACAATCTTTTTCATAATATGCTACACGAATAATCTATTACGACTATCATAAATATGCATCCAATGACTATTTTCATGGTCGGATCTTAATCTGGAACAATAACCTAAGTTGATGCCCAAATAATTTTAGAAAAATTAAGAGCAACCATTTGTGTGATTCCGTTGATTTAGATGACGATAGCCCAACCCTAAAAATCGTATTCTGAAAGTGATTGTCAATACTAGTGAATGGAACAAACCACCATTATATATCTAAAAACATGAAAATGAAAAAAAAAATAAAAAAACATTAAGTACAAACATTAAAATAAGGATAAATTACGATGTACTACACATACTTGTTGGTGTTGAATGTTGAATCAAATGATATAACATCTCTAAATGCAAGAAAGTTCCTCTTACATTTTTCATCAGCCTAAAATAGATTAGTTAGTGTACCCATGTCATCAATTGTATGCTCAAAAGAATAATCAAGTAACTGCTCTTTCTCGCTAAGTAGCCTTTGTAGAGTTATTCTAGCATCATATTCACTAATGTAAGAATTAAGCTTGTATTGAAATATCTTACACTCTGTGGCAGTTACACCCACATGTTCAAACCCACCATACCTTTTCCTCATCACATTAAATGACTTAACAATGCATAAATTTAAAGTGGCTAGATCATATATCATCTTCTCTTGCATGTATGACATTTTTTGATTTAAGTAGACTAGTTGTGTGTTGAAACCAACTCATGATTATGCTCTTCACAGAACTTGTGTATTATTAATGTTTTACCATCAGAAGAGTTCAAACCTATATGAGCCCGGAAACTGGTTCGGAAGGAATACCTTTGCATGTCCTTTTTTTTCTTTTTCACACCCTTGTTAATAGCATCAGTAGAATCATATCACTTAAAAGGTTAATAGCATCATAGATACTTCACTTTGTTACACCACGATTCGCATGTTAGGATCCTTTACAAATAGAAAATCCTCCTTGTTTAACATAAAATATGTAAGACTCATAAGCATGATGTGTAGATGGAAAACTCATAACAACAAAAGGTTTGCATGTGAGGGATTAAAGATTGCTCCTAATTTGAAGCATGTGATCTATTTTCCAAGAAAATAAAAATGAAGTTATAATCATGCAAACGACACAATTAATACGCAAGAGTTTAACCAAAGTATGCATTTACTAACAACATATAACACAAGCATGTTAAATTAGTTATGCAATAAACTTTTAAAAATAACGCAAGTAGTTCATATACATACAGAATGGTGCGCATAACTTCCTATATATGAAAATAACACAACAATTGGAATAATCACGCAAGTGGTTTGCAAATAGTGAAGCAAGTCCAGGTAAATAATGCAATAGAATTATATCAAACACCACATAAACTAATAAAATGTCCATCGTACGACACATGACCCTCAATTAATCCTTAATAAGACAATTAATTAAACAGTTATTACAACAATAGTAAAATCACAAAGATACATACTAATATATAAAAACTAACAAAGCGATCACTAATTACTCGACAATTGATAATAAAATCAAGGAAAAGAACATATGATACATTTATAGATTGATCAATACCGATTTGGTTGCCAATTATCTCGTCATACCTTGATAATTGTATAATAGTATGAAAATTCAAACGTATATGGAATCAAGATCCAGAATAAAATAAGTATCGCCCTATAAATGAATCAGATCATGTTTTTCTTAAAATTTGCTTCTCATAATCACGCAAGAACAAAAAGGGTTACACCCTACATCCAGCGCAATCACAAAAATACCTTCCAAGGTTTTTTACGCAGAATGTCACGTGGCATACTCGTATTGCTTTGCACATTTCACACAGATTCCTCCCTTTGTGTAATAAACTCTCTCTCTCTAAGGGTATTTTTGTCAAAAACCTATATTTTCTCTATCCAATTAGATGATTAATTAATTATTCTCACACCTCTATTCTCTCTTCTCTCTCATCTCTACAAATTTAAACAATATAACCAAATTTAAAAAGTTACAAATATATATATTAAATTAATTACATAAAATTTCTAAAATTACCTATCATAAATAACGAAAAAAATATTATTATTTTAATGAACAATTCTTAACAACATGATGGCCCAAAAAACTGCGTAAATGGAAAATTCGGTGCACCATCTTTTTATTACTTCCTATAAGTGCACATTCTTTATTAACACCAATATCGTAAACTTTTTCGTTGTAAGATCATTTGAATTAACATCCTTGTAAAACCCTCTTTAGCATTAGTCAAGTTTCCAACAAACTCGTTTAGCATATATATAAATTAATTAGTGTGAATTAATATATTAAATATCTATAATAATTTTTTGTTTACATATATGTAAATTAATTAGAGATTTAATTTTTTTATTTATATATGTCTACTTTAAATTTAGTATTTACAAATACGTAATTTTACTATTACGTATGAGTAACTTTGTTTTACATATGTGCATATTAACTATTACATATGTTTAAATTTATTTTATATATATGTAAATTAACTATTATATGTGTTTAATTTTATAATAGTTAATTTACACATATGTAAACAAATTACACATGTACATATATGTAAGAGGTCACAAATTATAGTGTCAAGTTTATACACTGTAATATAATTGTTTTACATACGTGTAAACTATGTTTAATTTAGATATTTTAGTGCTATTTGCTTTAAAAACATTATTTATTTACGAATTCAAAATTTAATACACCATTGTTGAATTTCATGTTTAACTAGTAATAGTTAATATGCAAAAATTCTAGGCTCAAGTTAAAGATTTTAATGGATTTTTTTTCACAACATTTGTAATAGTTAATTCAATTTAATATATTTGAAAATTTCATGTTCATGCACTCTTAGTTGAAGATTTCAAGAATCTATTATAACTTTGAATAACAAAATGAGATCAAGGAATAATTTGGCACAAGATAGTGAGATACGTCTCCGTATGTCTGCATAAGACTGTAAGTGAGAGGTTATGAGACACACAAATTGATGGTACCAATTTTACAGTTAAATCCTAATATATGATATTTTTCTCTTAATTTAATGTTATAGAAAGCAAATAACTTAAACAAGAGTATAAACACAAAAACATACGGACTCAAGGAAAAGAAACATTAATTTACTTGTTTTCCCTATAACTATAATTATGATTAAAATAAAAAATAAATAATAATAACATACACAGACTCAAGTAAAATACATTAATTTATTTTTTTCTCCTTAAACATTAATTATGATTAGAATCAAACATAAACAATAATAGAATACATACGCGTACTGCATTACTCCGTTCTCCGAACCCCTAAAATCATTAAAAACAAGAAACAAAATTGTAATAGTAAATCAATGATTAATAAGAAGGATGAAAATTAGAAACCAAAAATCAAAAATTGTAAAGCACAATGACATTTTTGTCGACGAACTAACCGGATTAAGCTGTGTATAACGTCGAATCTTTGTGCGATTTCAGATTTTCTCTTGGTGTTTGGTATTCTGCCTTGATTTCAACGACTTAGAGAGAAAACTTCATATTTGATTTGTATTTTTCAAACTTCAATTATGGTAACTCACAAAAATTAAAATTTCCAATTTATGAGGAGCTAAATCAGTGATAAATGAAACAATTGTAATTTACCTTAATGCCCTTTATTTAAAATAGATAATCAGTTAAAAATCATATAAATCAACGGTTGAAATTAGTTCTCATGGTTCTCACAATCTTTAATAGTTCTGAATATATATATATATATATATATATATATATATATATATATATATATATATATATATATATATATATATATATATATATATATATATATATATATATATATATATATATATATATATATGATAGAGAATGAATTTTAACCCTTGTTTATTGCGATAACCCATGAACTCAACTAGTGATCCACAAGAAGCCACCCCGCCACTGTAAGTTGGAGTTTTAGCGGTAAAGTTAGTGGTCCATAATGAACACTAAAACAGTTTTTTAAAAAAATATAGCAAGAGTATACTCGAATTAGTTATATTCAAAGAATCTATTTAATGGTGTAGTTTGTATAAAAGAATAATTTCATATAAAAAAGCTAAAAATATTTTAAAAAATGGGTGAAGTTATTTAAAAAGAGAGAAAAATTTTAAAAATGGAGGACAAATTATTGCATCGATGTTAGCTATCTTTATTTTGTAAAGGTAAGTAAGATAATCTCTATAGTGAATTAATGGAAAGTGCTTAAATACTTTGAAACCAAATTACATATGAAATATTTGTAAATGCAACAACTAAAACCTTGAATGAATTTGAGAAACACAAATGTAAAAGCAACAACTTTTTAGAGAAGTATTTTTACTTTTTAACTAAGAAGCAATCACTTCTGGGTTTCAAGTTCTTAAAGATCAACGGTTGTTAGGTTTAACTTAGGGTTTTGAATAAACGGGACTTAATATTTTCACTTTATACTAAAGTGATAACAAAGGAATGATTTTTTAAGATTCATTCATACAAAGTGTTCCCATTTCACCAATATCAAGTTACCTACTATTCTCAATGAGCTAACGATGCAAGAAGCCAAAACTAAAGATAAATCAAGTAACTTTTTTATAAAAGAATTGTTTAAATAAATCAAAACCTTTAATGCATTCAACACATAGCATTCAATTCAAAACCCAAGTCTACACATAAATAACTGTCTCACTTTACAAGAACTATCCACCCGAAAGTAAACATGAATTGAATTAGCAGTGTGCAAGATTGGTGCTGGTCTCACAACACAAGTTTATCTCAAACACTCACTTAATCTCACTTGGTTGATAAAGCAGAATCTCTAACTAAGTTGACAAATAATATAATAAGTTAATGAACACAAGAATGATTTTTCAAGATACTTGTATATATATTACTTCCCAACTCAGTATTACTAGACTCTTGCAAGCATGGTTTAATGAGTTACAATGAGAATATATATATACTACTATCTACAGCCGGTTATACTTAGATAACCTGCTGGAATTTACAACTAGACAAATACTACATTGCTAGAAGTAAAGCATCTAAGATAAAATACTATCTTAGATTAGGTAGTCATGACAGGTCCATGACTTATCTTTTGTCACCAACTAAAGGTGACAACTGTACTAATTGATAAAGAGTGAATAATGGATTAAAGTATGGTCAACTACATGGGCATGAGAAAGCGCCATGTAGTATATCAGAGGTGGCAACAGATGTCAGACCGACCATACTTATGCCCACTGGTTCATAGTTGGTTCTTCCGAAGCTAAATGGCTTCGGAAGAATAAGTTCTTCCGAGGCCATTTATACTTCGGAAGAATCAACTTCTTCTGAGTCTTCTGCAAGTCTTCATGACTTAATTCTTCGGAAGACTTTACCTTGGATCTTCTAAGTGTGTATACTTCGGTAGACTTTGCCTTGGATCTTCTAGTGTGTATACTTCGGAAGGAGAACTACTTAGTCTCGGAAGACTGAATTCTACCTTCGGAAGTTCTTCATATACTTCGAAAGGAAAACTACTTAGTCTTGGAAGATTGAGTTTTACCTTTGGAAGTTCTTCATACTTAAGCTTCGGAAAATCTTTGACTTGTCTTCGGAAGAGCAACTTTGTCTTTAGAAGACCACTTCAATTGTACTTCAAAATACTCTAACTGTTATTTTGGTTGCATCAGCCTCCTATGATCCAACACAATGTTGTCATTAATAAATCTTTTATCTTCTTTGATTCATGGTTCCAGATGAATTCGAATGATCTAGAAAGCCTTGGAACCAAAAAAAAACTTTCTTTTCACCTTTAAATGTCTAGGGATTGCTAATATTTGAAACCCTATTGATTATATTTAAATAAAATAGAAAATCCACAAAATTTGGTTCCTAACTAACACCAACATATCATACATCGTATGATCCACCGGCTCCTACACTAAAACACCCATCCTTTTGTTTTCTTATCCCAAGTACACCCATAAATACGCCCCCTAATATGTTGTGCGGTGTATGATACGGCCCTACTTGGTGTATCATACATCATGCTTTTTTTGCTCCAATCTTTCTTGACATCTCTTTAAATTTTATACTTCCTAGTCCTTAGATTTTGTCGTATTGCTTCTTTTGGCTCTTAAATATGTTCATTTTAACTCTAAGCACTTACAAAACATGATGTATACAAAGTATACTCGTATTACCATATTATAAATATAAAACCATGTATTAATTTACAACAATGCATTAATAAACAACATGTGATCACTTGTCGCCCCTTGGACCCGCTACCAGGGATGCTGCACCCTAGACCATGTTTGCTCGCAAGGTTGTTATCTTAAGTTCAAGGTATTACACTTTAAAAACAATTTAAAATTTTTATGGCAGATACATATATGTGTAGGTTCTTTTATATTGAGTGGTTTTTATGATTTAGGTTGAACGCGTGTCCTAATAACGAATTTTAACTGTATAATATCCAACCAACCTCCAAGATCAAATGTATAAAAAAAACCTCCACTGCCCATAAAAGTTGCTCCCCTTCTCGAAAAGCGACTAATGTAAACTACGTAAACTTTGCCCTCATACCAAATATTAGTTTAGGCCTCTATATCACACAAAAGAAAACGTAAAACTTTACTGCTTGAATCACCCAATTTCATTCCATCTCAAAGCTTATATTAAGTAGAAAAAAAAACAACCCTTTAAACTAAAGATAATGATAATGACTTGCCTATTATTTTAACCTGCTATTTAATACGAGTAAAGAAAATACCAAAATGTCAAAAATATGCAACTAAATCCTAACCCATAACCTGTTATACTGACCCTTGACCGGTGAAGAAACCTAATTAACCCAACACTTATCCAAAAACCTCATGAATAACAAATTATAACACAAGAAAAAGCCACGAAAGCTTCAACTTTGAAAACCCATATGAAACAAATAACAATAAGTATACGCTCAAAATCTTTTATGCTAATAATAATAAACCACCATCTTCCAAAAAATATTAAAAAATGTATTGTGACATCAATCATAACACAAGTGGTTTATAAATCTAATCACCCCACTTAGCTCACTAATAACCATTAGCGTTGACCTCCTATCTCCAACCGGAGCCACCATGAACCACCACCACCACCACGTCCTCATCATCTCACAACACCCCCACGGCCACCTCAACCCATGCATACAACTCGCCCTAAACCTCACACGCGCCGGTGCACGCGCCACCCTCGCCACCACCGTCAGCGGCTTCCACAAGCTCCAATCACTACCACCCCACCACCACCTATCCATCGCCTCATTCTCCGACGGCCACGACGACGACCCCAACGCCGCCAAGTCGCCGGACTACGTCCCCCACCTTAAGCGCGTGGGATCCAAGACCCTCGCTGGACTCATCCAAACCCTAGCGGATTCCGGCGACAAAGTAACCTTAGTAGTCTACACTCTCTTCATCCCTTGGGTGGCGACGGTGGCGCGTGAGTTCAACGTGCCGTCGGCCCTCCTCCTCATCCAAAACGCCACATCATTCTCAATCTATAACCGTTTCTTCAACCGTCATGATGGCATATTTGCTACTAACAGTAATCACACAGCAGATACAACTGATGCATTGTTTTCACTTAAACTACCAGGGCTACCGGAGTTCAAACGAGGTGATATTCCTACGTTTGCACTGCCCACGAGTCCCTTTTTTCCAGCTATGAAGTCTGTAATTCAAGAACACCTTCAGTTTCTTGAAGAAAACCCTAGTACACACATATTGGTGAACACTTTAAACGGCTTAGAGCCAGATTCAGTCGAATCAATCCCCAACGCCATCGTCGTCGGCCCGTTGGTAGTTTCATCTTCTTCCTCCGGCGACGACGTAGAACACTATTTTCAATGGCTAGATTCAAAAGCTGAAAAGTCGGTGGTGTTTGTGTCTTTCGGGAGCATGGCTGTTTTGACAAAAACTCAAAAACTAGAGCTTTTACACGGGTTGATCGATTCCCACCGGCCGTTTCTGCTGGTGTTACGTGACGTTGTAGAAAATGAAGAAGAAGACGTTGAAATAAAGAAGTTGATCGATGAAGTTGGTGATCAAGGGTTGATAGTGGGGTGGTGTTGGCAAACGGGGGTGTTGAGGCACCGTGCGATCGGGTGTTTTGTGACGCATTGCGGGTGGAACTCGACGGTGGAGAGTATGGTGGCCGGAGTGGCGGTGGTGGGGTATCCGCAGTTTGCTGATCAGACGGCGAATGCGAAGATGGTGGAGGAGGTGTGGGGGAACGGTGTTAGGATGGTGGTGGATGATGCGATGGTGGTGAGGAGAGGGGAGATCTGCAGGTGTTTGACGGTGGTGATGGACGGTGGCGATAGGGCGGAGGAGATAAGGAAGATGGTGGAGAAGTGGAGGAGTGTGGCGGAGGAATCGGTCAAAGACGGTGGTTCTGCGGTGGTGAATTTAAAATTGTTTTTGGAAAGCATTCTTTGAAAGTAACAAGATGATGGTGATTATTTAACAAACCGAAGGTGTTAAACTATGTATTTTGTATATTTTTGATGTATTTTATTATAGAATGATGTCTTTACTTGATGGCATGATGCAATGAACGTTTGAAGAGTTTTTTCAGATTTAGGGGTTGTTTGGCAACCTCTGATTAAGTGTTGAATTAATAAAAGCTCTGAAACATTAAGTGCTGAACCATTAAAAGGTCTGAACCATTAAGAGTTAGTATATCGTTTAACTATTCAAATGCAAATTTCTGACCAATTCAGATAAAAGGTCTTAACTATTCAACATTAGATCTCTTAACCATTAAGTACTACTATAATACTTAACCATTCAGAGGCAAATGTCTGAACCATTCAGACATTTGGTCATGAAACAAACAGTCTGAATCATTAAGTGTTGAACCATTCAGACATCTGAACCATTAAAAGACTGATTAAGAGACTGCCAAACAGCCAATGTTTAAAATAGTAACATACTATATTATACTTTTTTGTTTGTTGAAAATTTACTTTAGAACAATAATCTTAAAAGGCTTCCTAGTAAAAACCCACGTACATAGCTTTTTAGAAAAATCATTCCATATATTTATAAAGAAATAACTAGTTTTGTTAAGGAAAGAGAGCATGTCGAAAGTGAAAAAGGTATCACAATCACATCATTATAGTGTTATTGTGCCGTTAAGGGAAGGGGTGCGTCTATCATGTCTTTACCCCCTCGGTTCTTGATAAATAATTGAAAGTTTTAAGTACTGACATGTAAAACCTACGATAAATGTATGTGGCAATTGTATCTTTGTTGTTTCATAAAGAATAACAGAAGGGTTAACATCATGAAACAATGCAAGAGGATAGTGATCACCTTTGATCAAGATTGAACATAATATGCAAGAAAATAAAAAGACCATCTTGAGCATTGTCACGGGTATAAGAGATTTTTTTTCTATTGACCATCATCCAGTGTGAGAATAAGTATTTGAATATGAAAAATAAGCGAAAGCATAGAATATATGAGAGTTAGAGAGTGGTGGTGTGCATGTGTTTACTTATCTTTTAAGTTAATTATATGAAAAGTCATTATCATTAAGCCTGATTTCACTTTTAATTCATAGCTTTGACAAATTACAAGGTCGGTTCAAACGTTTAACAAAAAATATCATAAATGGTTTATGTCATGGATGATCGTTATCTGTTTCTATTAACCTTTTAAGAATAACCATAGAAATCCTATTTAAAAAATCAAAGAAAACAACATAATTGGGCCCACATGTAATTAACTCAAAAAATACTACATTTAGACTTTCCCTTCCGATCTTCCGTCATCGGCACTCCCAGGCTGCTTCTGTAGCTCGCATCGCTGGCCGCCAACAACACAATGGGCATATGAGGACATGAAATGTGTTTAACAAGAAACTAGCTCATTGTTTGAAGAAAGTTCACACAGTTCAAAAAACCTAAAACTAAGTGTGCCATTTTTGACTTAATGCATACTCGTCTCCAAAGGCTGGCAATTTTTAACACGGATCCGTTAATACAACATAATACGAAATTAACAGGTTTTATGTTTAAGCTTAAAAGGTTTCTTTTCTTAAATAGATCGATATGTTAAGGCACGATAAAGTACGTGTCTAAACAGGTTAAATACATATGTAACTGACCTGTTAAAAAACTTATTTATAATCTTTAATTTTTAAAAGACATATTTTATTAAATAAAAACTAAATACTTTGATTAAAAAATACACGTTTTCAAAAGCAAAATTTTCTAAAACTATGATTTTTTTCTAAAACAACGAGACTTTTTATAATAATGAAATTATTTTAAAATCATTCTTTTTATATATAAAATAATTTTAGAAAACAAACCCGAAGTCTTTAAACAACAAAATATAGATAAAAAATGAAATTTTTATCAAAACAATAATTTTTTATAACGAAAGTTTTAGAAATAATATAAATATTTTATCAATTAATCAAAGTAACTACTTATACGTAATTTCAGTTATATTTTATATCAAAATAATGTTTTACAGTTTCTTATTATTCATTAATAACTATTTAATATTTTTTAAATTTAACCCGTGTAATACACGGGGTTGTACCCTAGTGTATGTATATATGTGTGTGTGTCTATTTCTGAAAGTATAAAGACTTGTACATTTTTATACGTTGGTTATATAGAGTGATTTAAAATTACCAACCATTGCTCGTATTATTTGATTGATCGGTGTGCGTCGTATTTGTTCGAGTACGATTGGATGTTGAAGCTAATACACTTATTCTTTTGTGAACGTTATGTATTGGATTCATCCGGCCAACCCTTCTAGCATCCAAATATTGTTTCCTTTTTTTCTGATTTTCGACTGAATTTATGTAAGCAGTACTCGAACTACAACCTGTACAATATAAATGATATAAAATAAGAGTAATGTAGAAAAGGAAAGTATACATAATACATAGGTGTAATTAATTTAATAAAAACCTGCACTCTTAATAGTTAATTGACCTGCATGATCTGTAACTATATCAATAGTACCAGATGACATAATGGAGATCTGAATGAGGAATTCATAATTTCATTTTCCGTATCATTTAGAGAATTTGGATGAGCATCGACCGAAATAGATGTTAGGTGAATGTTTTGTTGTGTGTTAATGTTATTGGATTTTCCACCATCCAAATACATCTTTCTCCGTTTTCTCCGCTCAGCAGCATTCTCAAAAGATATGTTGGACTTTGATACTATAAATGCATAGTGTAAAATTACATTAAAAATGTATAAATAGTGAAAATCATTAATGATAACATTAATCATACCATTTATAATGTCTGGCAAAAGGAGACATGATGACAGGAGTATAAGATAAATAATTCTAATCATATAAAAGGTTAAAGGAAAGTATTGACAAAAATTATAACTATAATATATACAATTAGAAGATTACCTTTTGAAGTAGAACGTTGGGTAGGTTTTTTGGATACAGAGGACTCAAAAGATATTGATCGAGAAGACATAGGTTGTGTGGTCCGTAAAAATTTACTACTTTTGTAACCGTGAGGCTTTAATGAGTTTAAAAAGAAAAACATAAAAGGTATGTAATTAGCAGTGTAATTTATGACTTGTTTCATATAATTGAACGATGTTTAAAGAAATGAAATATTGACACATATGAAATAAGTGGATATTACTTACAGAAATAAGAGTAGAAAAAAAATAGAATTAATTAAATGCCTACAAAAATTATATAGTCATTACAGATGAAAATAGATAAGAATAAATTCGTATAAACAAAAATAAATGACTATACAGTTATTTTCACATTGCATTACATGTTTTAAATTTGGAAATATAAAATAATTAGTATAAATATTAAATATTTACTTAGACTGGACGTTGTGGTGTTTGAAGAAGGCGCCAAACATGACGAGCTGGCATCAAACCAGGCGTTAAAACCATTACAAGCAGGTGAAAGGAGGCGTCAAACATATACCACGCCAATCTGTTAACGGGCGCCAACATACATCAAAATCAAAGTGGAAATTGCATAAAAGAGCGTTTGAATAAGTAGCTTGTAATCAAACAAGTATAGGAGTAATAATCTCGCGGTTGCAATCTCGCCGGAATCTACCCTGCCGGCGCCGGAGAAGAAGGATGAGAATGAGAAGAACCGGAAGACGTCGTGGTTGCCGTCATCACCGGAACAGACCTGCCATGGCTGCCATCATCGTCAAAACAGACTCCGCGGCGGCTTCGTCTGAACCGACCAGCCACGCCCTGCCGTCATTGCCGGAACAAGCGTCATCACTTGATATACATCCTCCGAAATCGTTAAAGATATAATCTTTCTAAGCTTCAAATGCCATTGATGAAGTGTTGAATGTACTTTGAAGCTTGCTTTCTTTCTGGATCTAAAGAAATTTCCAATGTTGTTAAGACCGGATAGGACCGGCCGGGATTCGGTGCCTGGTCCGGTCTGGCGTGATTCGTTTGTGTGAGTTTGAACCGGCCGGTTCATCCCGAGCCGCGGGTCGGACTGGGAAAACCGGACCGGTTTTACTTTTTTTTAATGGGTAAAAACGGGGTGTTAAACCATAAATAGCAAAAAACCTACTTCATGCGGACCCGGTTTATTTCGAACGGCATTCGTGTCCGCATGTCGTGCGTGGGCGACCCAAATTTTCCAGCCAGAAACCCGTTTTTGCACCCCCCTGCGCGCGGGTAGGTCATGGTGTAAAAGGTATCATAAAGACATTCAATACCTTTCTCCTTGTTATCACATATAAACACATAATGCTTCATTTGTCACACCAATGTGGGACAAGGGTGTTAGAGAGACTCCCTTTCACACCCTTATTAGTTATTTCTGACAAATATTTAATTACATATATAAATATAATTAAAATATAGTTAAATCCGGTCCAACCGGTCCGACCACCAAACCAGTATGGCGTCCGATTCGACGTCCGATCCGGTTCTGAAAACATTGGAAATTTCTAGATCTGAAGAAGATAAAAGAAAGAGTCATAATGGAAGTGGGTGGGGTGGTTATATTAGAATAATAGTTATTTTTATATATTATTGTGTTTTTTCAATAATAAACAAAAAAAATATATGATTGTTAATAATTATAAAGTTAGTTAAAATCATAACACTTGATTTAAAAGAAGCTTTAGTGAATTTATGTTTGCATAGTCTTATAATAAGGATAACACATTACCCATGGACTTAAAGGTGTACCCAAAACTTTGACAAATACCACCATGGAAATAGATATCCGGCAACCATAATATTTTATATTTTCATTAAGTTTATAATAAAAAATTAAAATAAAATAAATTAATAAGAGCACATGCACCATTCATGTATTATATTCGTTGATGAAATATCTTCTCAGTTAATTCATGCCATCAAATATATGTACACATATGAAAAAATATGAAGGAATGGAATAAGTAAAAGTTAAAGTTGTAACTTATTACCATAACAATATTATGAGTTCGTATAAGCAAATCTAAAAACAAAAAATATAAATAGTCTCTTGAAGTATAAAAACTACAAGAATGAATAAAATATAAAGATTAAAGTACCTTTAAGAGAAAAATTGTAGGTTGTTTTTTTCATCCAACTTTGAGAGGACTTGAGAAGAAAGATAAAAGATGTATCTTGAAAATCATAGAAATAAAAGAATATGTGTAAAAGAGAGAAGTGGCTGAATGCTAGACAATGAAGATCATATAATATGTGAAACGGTAGTAATAAGGAAAGGATTTCTATTGTTTATTATAAATGATTTGAGAGATACTTATTAAGAAATAAAAAATTTTAAAGTCTAAAAATTTGGTAAGTAATTAATGTATAGATTTGATTAATAAATTAAATAGGGAAGTTATGATATGTTTATATTAGGAAGTAATTTTGTTTTAATGGTATAAAGTTTTAATGATTGAATATTTTAAAGTTTGTAAAATACCAAAATTTAAATGGTATATAAAGTACAAAGTCGAAATATATTTCCAAATTTTAAGGAAAGTAAAGTAAAAATCTTTTGTTAAAAATCTTTTTTATCATTTTACAATTGAATATTAGTTTTAAAGTAATTTATAATGTTTGTAATTTGTGGTGATTATTGTTTTACTTAAAATCATGTTTAAAATGTTGTTTGGTAGTTTTTTAATGATCATTAATGGGTCATAGTCTTTTAATCATTTATAATCTTTTAGTGGTTACCCTATTTTATGATTAAGAGATAGCATTAATAGTTTATGTTGTTCATTAATATACGTCTACACTTTAGTTACTTTCATATTTAAGTGATCTTTTAGTATTAAAATAAAAGAAAACAATCCATGTACATGTTATAATGGTTTAATAAGTGTGAAAGTGATTATATAAACCATAAAGTGGCATACATATGTGGGTAATTGTTCCTTTTTAGTAATTTAAAGTTATAAAAATTCTAAAAACAAATAAGCAAATAACATCCATATACTGTGATATCAAAGGAAGTAAGAGAAAGAGACATGTATATTCTAAATAGAAATGTAAAAAGTTATAGTAATAAAAGATTGTCATTCAACACACCAAAATAAGCAATAACAATCCAACAATAAAAAGACAACTAAAAACGAACCATTCTGTAGTAGGTAAACAAGTATCCATAAAACTCAACTACTTCTCCTCTTTTGGAATTAGAAGCTTGACATTCGTATTTCCTTGCATCTTGATCGAGGCTTAAGAACTTGAATAAGATTTTGTCGAGTTCATGTTTTCCATTTCATCCACATCATAAACATCCAATAGTTTCCTCTTTAGCTCTTAGTCTTTTGAAGTCTTGATTTGTGTTTTTCCAGTAGAGACAGTATTGTTTGTCATGATGCCATTAAAGTTCGACAATGGTGTAGCGTTATCACCAGTGCATGACATTGAATCCTGTTTAGAAAATTCAAAAGATCAAAACAGAAGGAACTACTTTTAAGTAAAAACTAAATGTCAGAAATCAATAATTAAATGCAACAAAAGGGAACCTTGAATTGAAATGTGTTCCCTGTCTAGAAGTTAGATGTGTTGATATCCATCGATTCAGATTGGTTTGTGTAATTAGAAAGTTTATAAAAACCATGTAACATGAAAATACAAAAAGGAAGGGAACAAAGTAGGGTAGTAATAAAAGGAATACCTCAACCATAGTAAATGTTTAGCAAGTTGAGATATGATATTACTATCATCAGTCAAACAAGTAATACCATAGACTTGATAATTATTTTTTAGGTTGAAGTCGGTGATGTGTACTTTAAAGACAAACTTTTTTTCCAACAAATAGTTAATGTTGTCTGGAAAAATATTAATGTCATCAACCTAAAAAACACAAGTATTTGAAAAATTAGTTAAGAAAATACAACTTACAATTGTTCGTTTACTAATTTATCTAGGTTTAATTATACCTCCCCCCCCAAACTGCTGAAGGAAAGCACTTGCAGATTTGTGAAATGGTCTAAAAGCATCACGGTCGAATAAAGTAAGAGAGACCGCCCCGGTGAGGTCTTGAACTCTGATTTGAATTTTAAACCTATATTACCCTATTTTGTATAGGAAAAGTTGAGCAATTATCATTTGTGTTAAGATAAAAGCTTGATTGGAAGTAACTAGAAGTGTTGAATTCACCCGGTGTATTTTAGTGGTTGGTTATTATTTTTTTAATACCTGAGAAGTATCGTAACAGGTTTATTCTTGTAACCTACAGTGTTACACTTAATCACCTTCTCCTCTTAATATTCACCACTCCCATCTTGTCTTTCACGAGTGATGTAGTTTGTTGTGAGTTTACAACGACATCTCTTATGGTCCATGTAACACCACCCAACCTCCTTGCAAATAGCCTTTATTGTTGCAAGAACAATAACGTACTTAACCTATTGCAAGACATTTATTTAATAACATGTTTCAATAGACGCTTATATACATGTATGGTAGAGTTACTAAATAAACATTACACCATTGAAAAGTACCTTAGTTATCTCACATAATTCAACAACAAAAGAAAAAGTAGTCTGGTAGAGATACTGGTCTTCAAGGGAAAGTAAACCGATGAACCAAGTGAACTATGAGATGAAGATGGATTACCAGCTGCCTTCTGAAGCAAGCTGTATCAAAAAAAGTAAACATGTCAACAGACGATATAAAGGTTGATTAACTTATATAAGACATAAAATTGAAAAGGTGATTGCTGGATACGTTTCTTTGTATTTAGTGATATCATTATAATATTGTTGATAAAAACTCTAGACACATCATTTCCAAAGGAGTTCGAAACTTAAGCGTTATCTAGTAAATGAATAAGAAATGTGATAAGTTAGAAAAAGAAATAGTGAAAAGGTATGTGTAAAGAAAATAAGTATATAAATTAATTATAAAAGAGATAAATATTAAGCCCCCTAACGTATTTAAATTAAAATAAATTCAAAAGTAAGTATCAAATGCTGAATACTAATAAAGACAATGTAGAATCAAATAAATATGTAACAATGTGATGTTCTAAAGATGACAACTCTAGATCTTCGATCCCCATAATTAGTTTCATGTTCTTCTTTTCATCCATCATACTTGGAGTCTAATTCTTTATAAACCTTGTACCGTGACCAATAACATCTACGAAAAAAGAATGAGCAAAAATATATGAGTACATAATTTAAGAGTATAGAATGAAAAAAATAGTGAGACAAAAATTCCAATTGTTATGGTCTCTAGAATCTGTTGCTCATGAATACTTAGAAGTGGACATAAAGAAAAACCAAACAGAGGTCCATCAAAGTAAGTGCACTTGAGAACAGAAGTTTTGTACATCAAACACGCTTTGTTTGGATTGTCAATATATTTGTACTTTGAGTTATTGAAGCCAAGACTTGGTTTCTTAATGAACAAACAAACATTTTCATCCAGATACCTTTCAAATTTGATAAACCATTTCTTTAAGACATTAGCCTGGATCCTATTACCATGTTGATTCGTATAAAAAATTATAAATGGAAGAATATATAAATGAATGTAAACAAAAGATCTGAAGATGAATACGAATGTTACCTATTCATATAGGAGAACCATTTCAATAGAGTAATCGTCTTTCGGTGACTTTCTAGAAGGTAAGCGCCATAAACGAACAATTCTAACCTTAAGAATATAGTCATCCTTGCAAACGTCAAGTTCATTTAGCATCGTAACACCAGATAGATCCATATCGTTCCTCGTTTGTGTGTTTGTATAGATGAGGTAAATTGCGTTCATATAAGTGGAAGCTGGTTAAAAAATAATTATTACCAAAAATTTAAATTATGTTAAGAATAAAATTAATTAAAAGAAAAACGTTATTTTAGTAAGAAAAATTGTTAACTGTAGTTTTTTAATTATAATTTAATTATTATTTGTTAACATAGTTAAATAACTAAATATACTTTAAAAGTTTGAAAATATGTCAAATAATTTAAATATTTAATTTAATTGATATTAGTTAATAGTTTTCAAATTATTAGATTAATATTATAATAGTAAATAAGATTTAAAGATGATTTTAGAAGCTAACAATTTAATATCGGTTATAATACACATACTAATATTAGTTTAAGAAGAAAGTGTTCTTTGTTAAATAATACATATTACCGAAAATATATATAATATAATAAACTTAAAATTTTATTAAAAGAAAGTCTTAATTACCAAGAAAATATGATAAAATCATTTATTTTAAGAAATAAACTATTTAATATCGGTTATAATAAGTTTGTTATTATATAAAAATTTTTGTAGGAAATTCAAAATTTATATATGGTAATTGAGTAAATTATTTAATTATATAGGGAACTAGCTTTAGTAAACATGTATATTACACGGGTTGAACAAATACAATATTAAATACAATAAAAATTATTAATTATAAAACGATATACTAAGAAATATGAACTTTTTTAAAAAAAATCAAAGATAAAATAAACATTTTGTTTTGAAAATAGCGTTTTAATTTTTTTTTATTTTTCAAAATGCCCTTACTATAACTCCCTATTTTAATTATTTTTTATAAAAAATTACTTTTCAAAAAAAATATTACATAAAAATAGTTTGATTTTTTTAGAAAAAAGTTCTTTTTATAAAAAAACTATTTGTATAGAAATAAAATTAATAAATAGATCTCTTTCTTAATTCATTAAAAAACTAATTATAATGTAAAAATGTAAAAATAAATAATATTCTTCGTAATTAATATAATTATTTAATAGGAAAGAGAAGCGGAAAAAGTTTGTTAAGAATAAACGTGATGCTGACACGTGACATTTTCATTTACCTTTTTATTAGAGTATGAAGATTAAGATTTGAGCAACAATTACGTAAATTGACAAATAATTATAATTTTCTAATTTTAAACCATTTAAAAACTTTCTATATATGTATATATATATATATATATATATATATATATATATATATATATATATATATATATATATATATATATATATATATATATATATATATATAGGGGAGGGTTCCTAAGAAAACCATTTTTTACAAGAAAACCAAGAAAACCATTTATCCACCATTGATTTATGTAATCTATGGTTGAGATTATACAATGGCAAGATTGTAAATAAATGGTGTTTAAAGGAATTAATTATAAGCTTATAAGGGTATAATAGGTAAAACATGTTTATTAATTATATGGAAACTTCTATTTAGTTAATTAAATCCCTAAAATCACTCACTCTCTCTCCTCTCTCTCTCTCAATTTAAATCAAATTTTCTAACTCTCTCCTATTTACCAACATATTATAATTATTTAAACACTAGATCATGCTAATTTTTATATATTGGAAGAATGAGATATAAATGGAGTAAGAAAAAAGATTACACAGTTAAGTTACGTATATGCAATCACGTTAAACAACAGTCAGTTTTAATATGTAACATTGTGTTACGTATATGTAACACTATCTTACACGCTTATGAAACACTATGTTACGTATACGTAACCCATCAAGCTTTAAATTCACCAACAAATTGAATTTTAAATCTTCTTCTTACTAATACACATTGATAAATTATACTATATATACAACCATTTCTATTTTCGTATATTTAAGTATAACACATATAACAAATGCAAAACATTTTATTAAAGTCGAAAATTGACCCATATATTGACATGATTACATATACGTAACTTGATTTATATATATACTAAGTTATGTGTATCTTGATAAGTTACATATACGTAACACTAAAAAGTACACTGGAATCTAAAAAAGGTTACAGTAAATAGATGTACAGCCATATATAAACCTGCTTACGTATATGCACATCGACGATGATGAAGATGAACAAAAAATATCAAATATATATGAAACACCACATCTTCTGTTTGCTTTTGTAAAACAATAGCTAACATCATATTTAAGTGTTACGTATATGTAACTTACATATGTGTGTCATTGAACAAAAATAAAGAGGAGATGGTGTACATATATGCAACTAAATTACTATAAAAATATATGATTGTAAAAATTAAAAAAGGGAAGAATGTGAAAGAGGAAGATGTTATCTTTCTGTTAAACCAAATATGGATAAAAAATATGTTCTTTTTTGGACCGATTTCTTCGTTGTTCATCATCATCTTCATATTGTTCATCAAGTTCATAATCATCTTCGTCTCGATTTCATAATCATCTTCATCTCGAACCATTATCTTTATCTACAGATCATAATTATCTTCATCTCGAATCACCATCTTCATCTCGAGTTCGTAATCATCTTCATCTTGAATCACCATCTTTATCTCGGTTATCATCTTCATATCGGTTCATCGTCTTCATCTTGGTTCATCTTCTTCATATGTGGATGTGAGTGGCCTTTATAATCAGGTTACTTTTAGGGTTTTTAGATGGAGGTTTGAAGAAGATTAATGAAAGAAAGAGAAAGAGAATCATGCAATTTAAATTAAAAAGGTACCAAAAATAGTGGATTGATATTTTACTAAAATACCCTTTAAATATAAACAAAATACAAATAGTTATAAATAATTTGATTGGTTGAATATGGTTTTCTTAGTTTTCTCATAAAAGTGTGGTTTTTTTAGGATCCCTCCCCTATATATATATATATATATATATATATATATATAGATATATATAATATATATATATATATATATATATATATATATATATATATATATATATATATATATATATATATATATATATATATATATATATATATATATATATATATATATATAAAGTAAAATATTCCTTCAAAAGAAGTAATATTGAAGAAAATACTCCGCGTTAGCATTTTCAAAACTATTGTATTTTTAAATCAAGAAAATCGTGGTATCTAAGTGTTCGTGTCTCATTGTTTGAAAACAACACATGACATAAAATTCAAATAAAAGATACATATACCTACCATTAATTCTTGAAACCCTTAAACAATTTCATGATTCAATTTCTTGATAGACACCATGAATCCAATATCATTCTTTGAGGGCCACATTGTCTTGTCATCAACCCAATCCTTTTACTCATAACAAAATTTGAAACTATCAACTGAAGGAAATATGATAACTGTATCATTTTTGTTACAACAAAAGTAAGAAACCATAGTTCTAATTAGGGTAGTTCGTGTTTGACATAAGAAACACATCTATAACACTAAAACCAGGGAATTATATACAACCAATTAGCTATGATTTGAAAGAGTTAAAATGCTTAGCAACAATCAATACAAACCCATATGGCAAACATGGAATCATATACATACCAATATCTAATCATATACACTAAAAGCAAAAGTCATATACAAGTAATATAGCATACCGATGTTAATGGCATAATCACATATAGTGAAGAAAAACATTATGTAATCGATCAAACGTACCAAATAAAAACAATTTGCAGAAAATCCTAAAGTAATAGAGCCAAAGCAGTGGTTAATCAAAGAGTAATATAGTATACTGATGTTAAAAACATTCATATACACCTAATTTACTATGATTTCATCGATTTGAGATTTGATTCGACAAAGAAAAACAGAAATTGGAAAGGGTAAAAAGAAGAACGTGTAGTTCGTTGCTATAAAACAACAATATGAGAGGAGGATGAGTATAACAAATTAAAGGATGAATGACCTTGGATCTTGGCTTGGTGATCAGAGAAGCATCATGCGATAGATGTTGTGGGTGTGATGGAAATGGTAGAGGAAACCCTAAGAGAAGGACCGATTATGAGAGATTTTCTTTTGTTTTGTTACCTAGTTACGGGTTTAACCATTAAAAGCCAGGTATGCGGGTTTGACCCGCGTGATTTGTATAGAATGAAGGAGAGCGCGACATGTGGCAATGTATAGGTGGCACATAGGTGGACAGGCTAGTATATTGCCATGTGTACCCGTAGGTAATAAGAACTTAGATTTATAATATAGAGAGAGAAAGAGAAAAAATTAGAAATTAGTTATTTGATTTTTAAAATGAAATAGTTAGTTTAGGCGGGAAAATAAATGGGAGAGTGAATGTGGTAATGACATGTGTCAAAAAAGTGTAAAGATTTATTAGTATATATATATATATATATATATATATATATATATATATATATATATATATATATATATATGTATATATATATATATATATATATATGTTGTATGTATATATATTTATCAATATCTTAGTTTTCCAATTACTAATATTTTTTATTGTTAGATTTCATCATACTTACACATAACATTCATCTATTATTAGTCGTGCTGTAACACCCGGATATTTTCTTTGAAGCCGACGAAAGAAGAAAAAGAAATAAAGTCCAAAGTCGAAGGACCAAACTTGCCAAAACGGGGAAAAATTGGAAGAGTGGGGAATTAAGAGGGCAGGACAGCCCACACCCTCCCCAACACTCACAAAATTCAGCCAAGAGAGAAGAGAGGGAGAAATAAGTGGTTTCAAGCTTCGGTTTTCATGGATTCGAGCTTGAAAGTTGAGGTATAGCGGGTTGGATTGAAGCTCTACTCAACGGGGTTGTTTGTGTGAGTTCTAGGACCCCTCTTTTACACGTTTTCTACTGATTTGGGGCTAGAACACATCTGAAAAACCCGTTTTTGAAATGTGTGTGTTGAACCCGTGTGTATGTGTTTGTGTGTGATTCGAGTGGGGTTTGATTTCGGGCTTGTGTGTGCTTGAATGATGTTGTGGTAGGTGTTTCTAAGGTTTAGGATGGTTGATTTGAGCTTAGAACGAGTTTTGGTGAACTTGGAGGCCGAAAATAGCAGTTTGCGTTCGGGATGAACTACATTCTGCATCAGCTAGGGCTAGGCGACCGAATGGCATGCGACTGGAGATCATACGGCTGAAAGGCATACGACTGGGGTCCATGCGCACGAATGCCATGCGACTGAGGTCCATACGCATGGAAGTCATACGACTGAAGTTCATGCACCTGTAAGGTATGCGATTGAAGGTTATACGACTAAGGTCCATGCGCCTGGAGGCCATGCGACTGAGGTTCATACGCACGAATGGTATGTGACTGAAGCCCATGCGCCTGAAGTCATGCGACTGAAGGCCATACACATGAAAGTTATGCGACTGAGAGTCCATACGCATAGGTGTCGATTCGCCCATAGTATTCATCCGCATAGGTCCATCTGCATAGGGTTCATTCGCCTGATGTCCATTCGCCTAAGTGTTCAGTCGCCTTGGAGGCCATGCGACTGAAGGGTGTCCATACGCCCAAATAGGGTTCATACGCCCGGAAGAACAATGGTTTATTTTCTGACTTTCGGGGGAAAGTGCAGAAGTAGGTTTTGACTTGGGAGTTTCCCGGGGGGCTTATGTAAGTTGACTTTTGAGGTCATAGATGTTATGATGCGCATGATGATAATGTATGATTGATGTTTATGTATGATGTATGTTATGTATGTATGATAGTGCCGTGCATGGCGATGTGTGTATGTTTATGTTGATGTTCCTTATTATGTGTGGTTATTTTCCCGTGGCTTTATGTTGAATGTTAATGAATGTAATGAAAGTATTATGTAATGTAAAGTGGAAGATAATGAAAAGAGGAACATGATGAATGAATGCATGCATTAATGAATGAACGAGAGTATGAAAGGCTTGCAAGCAAAATGTACGGAGGTGCACGGCTCTAAAATGTCGTAAGCTCAACTGCGTATGGTTTAGCTAACCCTTAACGATACACGCAGGGGTTCCAGTCTTTGTGACTGACCAACGATGTGATACATGGTGTATAGTGATTACTCACCTCGGTGCTGGTGCCAGGCTATGTGCAGTGTAGAAGTCATTTATGATCTTCGGCCCAATACTCGAGTTATGCATAAAGTTGGAGGTGTAGTATACATTGGTGTATAGTGATTACTTACCTCGGTGCTGGTGCTAGGCTATGTGCAATGTGGAAGTCATTTATGATCTTCGGCCCGGTACTCGAGTTATGCATAACGTTGGAGGTGTAGTATACAGTGGTGTATAGTGATTACTCACCTCGGTGCTGGTGCCAGGCTATGTGCAGTGTGGAAGTCATTTATGATCTTCGGCCCAGTACCCGAGTTATGCATAATGTTGGGGGTGTAGTATACAGTTGGGATCTTTGTCGCTTACCCCGGTGCTGGTGCCAGGCTATGTGCAGTGTGGAAGTCAATTATGAACTTCGGCCCAGTACCCCATTGGTTTGGGGCATAGCTGATGACACTGATCCAGATAATGATAAAAGAAAAGATAATGTGATAAAGAAGTAAATGGCTAAAGAAAGTATGTGATGAACAGTAAAGGAAGATAATAATGTTATTATCTATGTGTATGTATTATGCATGATCACGTACGAAAGTAAAGAACGGTTTAATGAAAGTCAAATATATTTTATTATAAAACTAGAATTCACTCAGAACGCTGACTTTTATGTGTTTCCAGTTGACATGTAAAGTTACTGAGGATGGCACGGGGCGGCTACTTGGCTTTTTTTGGATGGCATCCATTTTTATAATGCTTTTATAATATAATGCAACATATATTTTATAATTTGAAAAAGATGTATTAATTTGCAAAAGCTTTTATAATGAATGAAATGTTTGTTTTAAATGTTTCGCTGCAATGTGTTTTATTAAAGGTAAAGTAATTATATGTTTTACGTGCGATGATTGGCCAGCTCTAAGCGTCCCGGGAACGGGGCCTTACAAGTTGGTATCAGAGCCAGGTTTAAGTGAAACGGGTAAACTTTCAAAATAAACCTTAACTTAAACTGAAAATGGGACGGAAAGGGAGTGGGATGCCAATCTGAGTAGCTATGTGCCATCAAGTATTTTCTTAATGATAATCGGTATTACGTGCGCATGTTATGTGGTTTATGTGCTGTATGTAGATTTAGATACTGATGTAGTCAGGATAGGTAATGCTCGGGGTATGAAGAGTAAACTAAGTGGCTAATCACAACTGGCCACTGTAATAAGGGAGTTACTATACTTGACATAAACAAAGCTGTTCCCTTGAATGATCGTGTTCGTGTTTGAATCTTTCAGTGTGTTAGAGAATGGCCGGTGGTAGATCACCTAAAGCTTCGCACGGTGGAGGTCGTGGTGGACGTGGTGTTGGGCCACGAGCCACGAGAGGAAGACCTAGAGCTGAAGAGGTGGTTCATGAAGAACCTGAGACCCCTCATCCGGAGGCTGGGGATGAGAGTGCGAATTTGAGGGCCTCAGTGAAAGAGGCAGTTGTAGAGGAGGTTCATCAGGTCATGCAGACGATCCTACCGTCTGTGGTGACCGAAGTGATAAAGGCGGTACGAGAAGGGGAAAGAAAGGAAAGGAACAGGTCTGCGGGAGGACAGGAGGGGCCGGAGACCAAAACGGTTCTCTCCGATGATGAAGAAGAGGAAGAAGAGCCTACGCCGGAGGCGGCACAAGGCTGTAATTATGGGGCATTTATGAGATGCAAGCCCCCGACTTTCGATGGAAATGGCACTGCTGCTGCTGCTCATCGGTGGGTGAGAAAGATGGAGGCTGTACTTGACATCAGCGAGTGCCGAGAGGACCAGAAGGTGAAGTTTGCTGTCCACTCGTTTGTGGACTCTGCTCTGTGTTGGTGGGACAATTGCAGGACCGTTTAAGGGCTTTAACACAATTACAACACAACAACATAATGAGGAGATTAACTAAACTTTAATCAAACAGTGAACTGGGTAACCAAAGTGATACAAAGAACACAAGTAAAGCAAGAGACAGAACAAGAGAGTATGGGTTTCAAGGAGGCAGTATATTGCTTTCTCAAGTTCTTTTACAAGTGTTACAAAGCATTAAGAAAGATACAAGAACTTGGAATACTTATACTACAACCTACAGCCGGCTATACTTTGAAAGCCAGCTGGATACAATTGACTAGACACTAACAAAATCAATTGTAGGATCAAAAGGCAATCTGCCTTTTGACCTTGTGACTATGACTTGCCATAGCTCACATCCTTATACATTACAAAAGGATAAAGTACATAAAGTGAAAAGTTACAGACTCAAGACCTCAATGTATAGTTACCAAAAGCAAGGCCCTTTTCACCAACTCATGTAAGTTGGTGACTTTACAGAGATGCAGTGGAAAAGGTGCTTTATGGAACAGTACATCAGATAAAGCATGTGTACTAAAAGTCTTCGGAAGAAATCTGTCTTCATAGGTTGAAGCTTCGGAAGACTTTGTCTCTGAGGCTTCGGAATACTTCATGTTTGGCTTCGGAAGATATTGGTCTTGGCTTCGGAAGATTTTACACTTAGAGTATTTTCTAATGCATTGTGTAAAACTTCCGAAGCATTCTTCACTTCAGTACTTAGTGCATGTTGCTGAGACACTTTGGATGTTTTGGGTTGCATCAGACTTAAGGAATCCTTACAAACTCCCCCTAGGCTGATGCTACCAAAACACTTAGAAGATCTTCAAATGTTGGTAGTCTTCAGTACAATCAGGACCATTCCTTTCTTAATTAGATGGTCAGGATCATCAAGACTCTCATAGTATCTTCTCATCTCAAAGAGATCATGCAGAGGTAAGTGGATTATGTCTTGCCATGAGTAGACATTCTCAACACCTTGATCTCTGATAACATTTCATCTTTCTGGATTGGTAGAGTAAGTCCAGGACAAGATGGGTGTCTCAGTTGTAAGAGGAGCCACTTGCATAGGAGTTGATTGGGCTGCCTCATCATGCACTTCCTCAGGTTGATCTGATTTAGCCTGAGGTGCAGAGGTAGATGACTTTGGCTTCTTCTTCTTAGTCTTTGGTATAGAAGCCATTTTCTTCTTCCTCTTAGATAACTTTAACTGAGAAGACTGGCCTGCAGCACCATGTTGATCATCAGTGTCTTTCTCAGTTGGGTGTTTCTCCCTCACAGGTTCAGAAGGAGAGGGAGTTTGACCCTGCCTAGGATCAGAAGATGAAGCTTGCTGAGGCTCAGCTGGAGGTTCTGGTTGAGGTGTCTCTGGTTGTTCAAACTTGACCTCCACTTCAGGTGGGACTTGACTTGGAAGAGAGTGCAAGTCAATAAGTTCTCCACTTTTAATCTTCTGCTTGATCACCCTTATATGCTCATCCATAGTGGATAAAGACATGGGGCCAAGTCTCCTTCCGGAGAATCCATATAGCTTCAAGAAGCTCACCATTCTTTGTCTGTCAGCAGACTTCTTTGCATTCTTTTGAATGATGGCTCTTGACTTTGCAGCTTCTTCCCTTAGCTTCCTTTTGGTTGTTTTTCTTTCTTTGACTAGCTCAAGCTCAAGTTGCTTTAGGTACTCGAACTCAATGAAGTCATAGGACAAGGGAAGAAGTGCATCTGCCTGATAGAAGCCTGTGGCACTCAGGTAGTTGATCATCTTGATCCTATCTTCTTCTTTATCTACCTGAGGTTCTTGTGGAGCCACATCTTCCTGTGCAGGACTTTCTTGAACTGGTGAGAGAGTGGGAGCATGCTTGTAAAGTCTTTTCTGTCTCTTCTCCTCTTTGAATTGGAGAAGTAACCTTGCATCCTCTTTCTCCTTCATCTCTCTTGACACTTCCATGTCAGCCAGTTCATTTAACTCTTCTAAGGGGAGGGAGATGATTTCATCAATATCATAGTTCCTGGTCTGTAAGTAGGTAATCCTGACTGCCCTTAACTCATCATCTTGAGTATTTGGTCTGGGAGCAGCCCTGATTGCAGCTTGCATGAAGCTAGATGACCCAGAAGAACTTTCTCCCCTTAGTCTCCTTTTCCTCTCTCTCTCTTCCTCCTCAATTTCCTCAGGAGTCATTATCCTTTTCCCTTTGTCACCAACAGACCTTTGTGACTCAGGGTGGATTGAGGCTTGGCCTTCATTGCTTGGTGTAGCTTCCATGCTCTGGCCAGAGAGAGGCTGAGAAACACCTTCACCAGCAGGTGTCTCAGATGGAGTTTGGACCTCTGCAGCAATTGTTGATGATGAGACAGGGGTCTCAGGTTCTGCCACTGGGCCTTCAGTCAAGGTTTCCCCTATGAAACTAATCTTAGGGTCCACCTCAACATCCAGTTGACCGATGACATTGCCTGATTGCCTAAGTCTCCTTCTTAGAGAGAACTCTGCAAGGATCCTGTCTTGGATTCTTTGAGCCAACTTGCCAGCTTGTCTTGAATTGCTTGGATTGACAAGTGGCATGTTGACTAAATCCAGTCTTTCATAGAAGCTCAGGCTTTGGAACTGAAAAACTTCTTGTTGGCCTTGAACTCTGTGAAGTATAAGGGCTCTTCTGTCATCATCATACCTCCACCTTATGATGTAGTTGCCAGTTCCTTGTGGTGGAGATGAGACAGCCCTTGGTATACCTTCCTCAAAGAGACTCTGATGAGTGAGTCTATAGAGTCCACATTAATGTGAACTTGAGGAAGTTGCTGAGAATGCACAACAGCAAGTGAGGATGGTGAGTCCTCTATGTCCATTCTCTTTGAAGAACTCTCAGGTTCTGTGGTAGTAATAACTTTCTCCCCTTTTTGGTAGCATCACCCACTTGCATAGGTGAGCTGGAGGATAAGTCAATCACTTCCACAGGTTCTTGTGTTCCTGGTTGAGCTCTCCTTAAAGGTCTCCCAGCTAGTTTTTCCTTCAGATATGAAATCTGGAGTTGCTGATCATTGACCCTGTTTTGTAAGGTAGTCACCTGAGATTCCAAGTGACTGACCTTAGAGACTAAATAGGTGCATGTTTTTGACAATTTCTGCACCTTTAGTCTCAAATTCCCCTCATTTTCATCAGAAGAATCATTGGGGGATGAGATGATTGGACCAAAGTCCTCTCTCTCACCACCAGCTTGAGTTTCTTGGCTGCTGGTTTCCTCTGCTCACTGGCAGCCTCAGTTGAGATGCCAGTGGGCTGAGTTGCCATGGTTGAGGTCTTAATGATGTAATCACTTTCAAAAGTGAGAGCCTCTTCCATATGGACATCCTGAACAGGTTCAGAAGTGTCCACCTCAGTAGTAGGTGACTGATGTGGGATAGACTGAGGAGAGTCAGAGGTACTCATCTCTCTTTGAGTAGGGGAGGAGAAGAGAGACTCATGGTACTCACTGAATCCTAAGTCTTCATCAGTATAGAAGGATAGGTTGGGAATTGGTTTGTTGAGATCTAAAGGCTGGGGATGGTAGCTGTCCCCTGAAGGTTGTTCACTTGAGTGTTGAGACTCAGAGTGAAGGCTTAAGGCTGTTGGGCTAGTGAGCTCATCAGGGTGAGCATGAGGAACCTCAGCCCTGATAGGTGAAGTAATGGGAGTGGTTTGCTCCTCAGGAGAAGTGGGAGCTCTAGTGTCCACTTCTTCCTGTAAGGTTGAGTATATGGGGGCCTGCACAGACTCAATAGCCTGAGCAGGGGTTCGTTTGGATTTTCTTTGGTAGGTGAGGGTGATTTTGGTTTTTTTAGTGGTAAGGAAAAGAGGTGTGGGTTCAACACTAGCTTGTGTTGCTAGGTTGTCACCTTGAGCAATGAGCTCTAACATTTTTGGGACTAGGGCTGTTTCTACCCCTGAGAAGCCTACAGTTGGCTTCTTCATTATTTTAAAGATGCCGGGCTTCATCTGTCCCAATTTAAGAATATTACTTGTTTCCCTCAACTGTGAGCCCAGTTCACAGTTGAGAATGTGTTGAACATATCTAGGAAACATGTAATACTCTAAGGAGTCTAAGTTTGCAAGTAAATTAGTATAAACAAATTGTGAATACCTGAACTTGACCCCCTGAACCATTCCATGAACTATAAAGGAGAGATCCTCAGGAATCTGGTCCCATCCACCATGCTTGTTTGATAAGCTGTGGATAACCACATGGAGCAGGAATTTCCATTGGGATGAGACCTTCCCTTTCCTGAAGGTCTTTACAGAGAAATCTCCCTCATAGCCCATCTGCTCAAAGGAATGATTAACAGCTTCCTTTGGGAAGGACACCTCACCTTCTTCATCATCCAGCTGTAAGTGTTGGTTAATGATGGCCGGAGTGATGAAGATTGTCCTCCCTTGCACTGTGGCAGACAGTGCCTTCTCCCCATCCATAATGACCTCTTGGCAGGTCTTCCAGAATTCAAGCAAGTGATCCTCATATAGAGTAGGATCAATGGTCAGGGAGGTGAAATAGTTGGATAGAGTCAAGAATTGGCAAATCTCTGAGAAACTTGCATCTTTCTCAGAGCTTAACAGAGCAACTTGATTATGTTGCCTGTGAAGTTGCATGGAGAAATCTGGGTTGTTTCTGCGGTTAAGGTTGGCCATTTCAGAAGCTTAAGGGTGAAGAAAGGTAGAAAGCAAAGGCGGTTTAGAGAATTAGGTTAGAGGAATAGTAGAATTGAGGAAGATAGTGGGAAAGAGGGGGAACCGTTGGGTATTTATGTGAAAAGGGATTTGAACCAAAGTTAATGAAAGAGGATAAACTTTGAAATCCGGAAGTCGGTCCCACCTCTGAAAAGGTAGTTTACTTTTGCTCAAAAAGTAGTTTTCTTGGAATTCGAAAAGCTTCCGAAGGTAATTTGTCTTCGGAAGTTTTGATTGAAAAAGCTTCCGAAGCTAAAATGGCTTCGGAAGATTTTCCTGAGAGTCTTGAAAATTTATGCTTCGGAAGAGAAATAAACCCTTGGATGCTTTGTATAGAAATAAACAAAGCTTCCGAAGGTTAATTTTGCTTCGGAAGGAAAAGGTCCTTAAAATAAATAAGTGTCTGAGATAAGAATTTTAAGCTTCGGAAGATGAATTTGACTTCTTCCGAAGGTAAAATCTCTTAGACAGTTATTTATTTTGAAGACATGTTTTTCTTCCGAAGATAAAAATTTATCTTCCGAAGTATCAAAAAATTTTCAAGAATCTAAGGAAAGTCTTCAAAAAGATTTTACATCCAAAGAAAACATGAGCTTATGAAAGTGATGAACTAGACAACTTAGGACACACATATTTTAAGAAGAAATAATTAGAATTAGTTTTAAGAAAAAGTCTACTCAAAGTTAATCATCCCAATAGCTGATATCAGATACTTAAATCTCTGTTCATCAAAAGCTTTTGTGAACAGATCAGCATATTGTTCATCTGTATGAACTTTGACTAGTTTAATTAATCCCTTTTCATAGTTATCTCTTATTAAATGATACCTGATGTTGATGTGTTTGGTCCTTGAGTGCTGCACAGGGTTCTCAGTGATAGAGATAGCACTATTGTTGTCTATGTGGATAGGAGTCTCTTTGAAGTTAAATCCATAGTCCAGCATCTGATTTTGAATCCAAAGCACTTGAGCACAGCAGCTTGCAGCAGCAATGTATTCAGCCTCAGCAGTTGATGCAGACACACAGGATTGTTTCTTGCATTGCCATGAGACAACCCTTCCACCAAGGAATTGACATCCCCCAGATGTAGACTTTGCAGTCATATTGCAACCACCATAATCACTATCTGTATAGGCATACAGATTGAAATTAGGATTCTTTGGATACCATAGACCAAGTGTTGAAGCACCTTTGAGGTATCTTAAAATCCTTTTCACAGTGATTAAGTGAGACATCTTAGGGTTGGCTTGATATCTTGCACAAATACATGTAGCAAACATGATATCAGGCCTGCTAGCTGTAAGATACATAAGAGACCCAATCATAGCCCTGTATAAGTGTTCATCTACACACTCCCCCTCAAGATCTGGACCAAGGGAGTGGTTTCTGGCTATGGGTGTCTTAGCAATCTTACAATCAGTCATGTTGAACCTCTTGAGTATGTCTTGAACATACTTTGACTGACTTATGAAGATGCCATCTTCAACCTGCTTCACTTGAATTCCCAGAAAGAAGTTGAGTTCTCCCATTGAACTCATTTCAAATCTGTCTTTCATCAGCTTCTCAAAGTCTTTGCAGAGCTTTGGATTAGTTGAACCAAAGATGATGTCATCTACATATACTTGAACCAGCAATAAGTCATTTCCCTGTCCTTTGATGAAGAGAGTTCCATCTATAGTACCTCTCCTGTATCCATGTTTACAAAGATACTCAGATAGTGTCTCATACCACTTCCTGGGTGCCTGATGCAGCCCATAAAGAGCTTTGTCAAGCTTGCAGACATAATCAGGATGATCAGGGTCTACAAAACCAGGTGGCTGTTTGACATAAACCTCCTCATCAATCACTCCATATAAGAAAGCACACTTTACATCAAGTTGGTAGACCTTGAAGTTCTTGGATGCAGCAAATGCCAGGAATATCCTAACAGCTTCTAGTCTTGCTACAGGAGCAAAGACATCAGTGTAGTCAATCCCTTCTTCTTGTGTGTATCCTTGAACAACTAGTCTTGCCTTGTTCTTGATGATGATTCCTCTATCATCCTTCTTATTCCTAAAAACCCATTTGGTTCCAATGGTAGTCTTCCCATGAGGAAGAGGACAAAGGTTCCAAACTTTCTGCCTTTTGAATTGAAGCAGCTCTTGTTGCATAGCTTCAACCCAACTTCCATCCTTTAGAGCTTCATCAACTTTCTTGGGCTCTATCTGAGATAAGAAACAAGAGTGAAGACAAACATTTGCTTCATGGGTTTGTCCTCTTGTTCTTACCCCTGTGACAACATCTCCAATGATGTTTGTGGTGGGGTGAGACTTGTGGATCCTTAGCTGAGGGATCACAGCAAGTTGCTGAGAAAGATCCAAATTTGAGAAATTTAGATCTGGTCTGGAAGATTCACCCTCCACATTATCACACTTATCAAGATTAACTTGATCCAATGAGTGTGTGACATCATTGATGTTGTCATCTATGGTATGGTTATTAGCATCAAGAAATTCCTGATCACTATCACCATCACCATTGTTGTCTTCTACAAGTGAGGTGTCTTTATCTGGTTGAGAGGCCTCTGAGCTGGAATTTGAAGGCATACCAGATGTATCAGCTGAATTTGTCATTGTTGTGCTGATAGAAACCTCATTTGCTGAAGTAGTTCCAACTGGAGCTGAAGATGTATGAGTTGAAGGTCTTCCTAGCTCAAATCTTGGATCAGGATCACCTGTATTTAAATTTTCTGCAGATCCTGAAACATGCTCACAAGATTTGTTAAAACAGTTGGTAACTAAATCAAGATCAAACAGCCAATCCGGACCAGAACCAGCCACACAGGGTGTGTGCTCATTGAAAGTCACATTGGCTGACTCCTCAACAATTCTAGTTCTGAGATTGTATACTCTATAAGCTTTAGCTTGGGAAGAGTATCCAATGAAGTGTCCATCATCTGATTTCTCAGCAAACTTGGCAATTTGATCTTTGGTATTCAAGATGGTGCAGGGACATCCAAATGACCTGAGAAAACCAATGAAAGGTTTCCTCTTGTGCCAAAGTTCATAAGGAGTCTTACCATGTGTCTTAACTACTAAAACTCTGTTTTGCACATAGCAAGCAGTATTAACTGCCTCTGCCCAGAAGGTGATAGGCAGTTTAGAGTCAGACAACATAGTTCTTGCAGCTTCAATAAGTGTCCTGTTTCTCCTCTCAGCAACTCCGTTTTGCTGAGGAGTCCTGGGAGCACTATATTGTCTTGTAATACCTTTTTCATCACAAAATGTATCAAGGATTTGGTTCTTGAATTCAGTTCCTTGATCACATCTTATGGTTTTGACCTTGTGATCACATTGATTCTCAACTTTTAAGATGAAATTCTTCAGAATCTCAGGGGTTTCATCCTTAGTTCTAAGGAAAAAGACCCAAGTGAATCTTGTAAAATCATCTGTGATCACCAAACAATAAGAGGTCCTTCCTAAACTCATTACACTGGTGGGGCCAAAGAGATCCATATGTAACAAGTGTAGGGGAGTAGTGATGGAGTTCTTTTCCTTAGGCTTGTGAGATACCTTGTGTTGCTTCCCTTTCAGGCATGCAACACAATGATCATCACTGTAAACTCTTTCTTTGGCATTCCAGTTACCAGATCATGTTTAATTAATTTATTCATGTTCTTAAAGTTTACATGGCACATTCTTTTATGCCATAGGAAAGACTCATCACTATTTGCTTTAGATAGAAAGCATGAAACTTCTCCAGAGGGAGATGTTTCTTGCAAATCCATCTTGTACATGTTCCCTTTCCTGGGGGCTCTGAGCAGGATATGCTCATGAGGAATGACCACTCCAGGCTTGAGAACAATGCACTCATGCTCAGTAAAGAGCATGTTATGACTCTGATCACAAAATTGGGATACACTCAGAAGATTGTACCCAAGCTCCTTAACAAAGTTTACCTTCTCAATGCTGAGCTTACCATTTGTGACCTTGCCCCTTCCAGAAATGTAACCACCTTCATCTCCTCCAAAAGCAACTGGTCCTCCATCAATTCTCTCAAAATTATGGAGTAGAGACCTATTGCCTGTCATGTGCCTGGAACAGCCACTGTCAATTATCCAGACATTCCTGTTTGTCTTGAGCTGTTCCTGCACAAAGAAAATGATTAGTTACATTTGGAAACCCAAGCCTTACTTGTCTTGGGCTCATTAAGTGTAATAGAAGGTAATGCAACAGTAATAGATCCTATGGTTGTACTATGGGGATCTTCAGCTGTTGTTGATGGAGAAACCTCAGTCATTTGGTCTTTCTTAGACTTCCACACCACCTTTGGAGTCTTGGACTTGACCTTCAAAACCTTAGAAGCTTTTGGAACTTCACAAGTTTTGATGACTGATCCTTCGGAAGAGTCTACAGTCACTGCAGCAGACTTCAGTGCTTCGGAAGAACTCCTTTCTTCCGAGACCAACTTTGCTTCCGAAGGTAATTTTCCATTTACCTTCTTTTTGATTTGGAGCTTCCGAAGGAAACAGATTTTCCTTCCGAAGCTTGAGACTTCTTGAGACTCTTTGAAGTCTTTGTTTTGGTCATGTGGACAGTACTTTTAGGATTGTATGGGCAATCCTTAGCAATGTGAGAAGTACTTTCACACATGATACACAACATTTTCTTCTTCAAACAAGTCTCCTTTTGAGAGCAAGACTGGCTTTGGTCACATCCCTTCTCCACCTTCATCTTGGTAGATGCTGAGACAGTTCTTTTGGGCTTTGAACTGTTTTGGAGTTTGATGGTCCAGGCTGTGCAGCAGTGGTACACAACAGCTCAGTCTTCTTCTTTGCACTGAGATGATTTGAACATGAACCAGGACTCTTAGCTGAGGAGTCTTGGTTGATGTCTTCAGTCCTTACTACTTTGAAACCTGCAGAGATAAACACTTGTTTCTGCTTAGCATCAAAAGTAGCCTTGATTTCTTGAGCCTTCTTTGCTTTCCTTTTGCTCTTCCTGATCAAGTTCTTTCTCTTGGACTTGGTCATCACAGCTGATTTCTTCTCCTCAGAAGGATAGTGGCCCTTGGAAGAATCCTCTTCTTCACTCTTCTCAGAGGAATTCTTCACTATCACTTCTTATCATCCTCACTTATAGGATCTATGAGAGGAAGCTCATCTTCACAAGTTCCACACCTAGGAGATCTTACAGACAAGATAGTGTGTGGAGGAGCTATCTTCATTTGATCCTAGTCCCTGTCTATTTTGATAACAGACTTTGTTGTGCAGGGATAAGGATATCATGTTCTTGAAGGTCTCTTCTTCAAGAACACTCTTCTCTGCCTTGGCTTTGCTGATCACAAGCTCAGCCTGGCACTCAGTCAACTTAGTTATGAGATCTTGGATCTGAGTTCTAATATCTGTATGTTCATGTTTTAGTACTGAAATGGTTTTCTCCAAGTCCTCTATCTTTAACTTGTAATCATTTTCAGACTTTCTAAAATCATATTTTAATATTTTTAATGACTCAAGATCAGATCTCATCTCTAAGTTGTAGGACCTGTATCTATTTACTTTAGCAATGCATTCAGGAGTGCAGAGATGTTCCAATACCTTGGCTTCATCATGGTCAGCCATCAGTGCTTGGTTTGGAGAAGCATCTTCCACCTGAAAGCTCCAGTCAAAGTCTCTCTCTTCAACAGCAACAGCAGCATGTTGCTTTGTCTTCTCAGCCTGAGGGGCTTTGTCAGTGTAGTTTGGTCTAGGTTGTGTTTGGCTCCCATTTGCTTTAGGTGCCTTACACTCCCTAGGAAAGTGACCCATAAGGTTACAGTTGTAACACTTAACTTTGCTTTTATCCAGCCCAAACTTTCCACTGGTAGCATTGCTTGGAAATCTTCTTCCTGTCCTCTTGTAGAACTTCTTGGCTCTGTGAGTGAGGAGAGCCATCTGCTGAACTATCTCCATGTATTCCAGATGATCTGGATGGATACAGTCCAGGTCTTCAAGAGTGAAAAGATAATTCCCACAGCTTTCATCAGTAGACACAAAGGCTTGAGAAGAACTTGTTACTTGGAATGGGCTTCCTTGAGTAAAGTTCTCCCTTGGTGTCTCCGGGAAGGTGATGAAAGGACCCTTTTGTGAGTTGTCAGGGTAGCATATGAGATGATGTTGGGGTTCTATGCTGTCCCTTTCAACCACATGAAGGGCTGAACCCATTTGATTGTTGGAGTTGCCAGATGAACCTTGCATGTTCATCTCCATCTGGTATCCACTGAGAATCCTATACAACTCTGTCAGAGTAAGAGTTTTAAGGTTCTCAGTCCTCTTGATCACTACACAGTAGTGTGTCCATTGCCTAGGAAGTGAGGACATGAACTTCCTTACAATGTCCCTGTTCTCAAGAGGAACTCCTCCATCCACTAGGGTATCCACAATCTCAACATACCTGAAGTATTGTTGGGTCATGGTTTCACCTGCTTTGAAGGTGAAATTTTCAAACTGCTGCTTCAGAAGACCTTTCTTGTTCTCCTTGGCTTCAGAGGCGCCTTCATACATCAACTTCAGTGCATCCCACAGCTGTTTGGCTGTCTTGCACTTCTTAAAACCTCTGTATACAGAGTTTGGGAGAGCAGTCTGAAGAGCAGTCATGGCCTTCCTGTCAATCTCTACTCTTTTTCTATCTTCATCTGAGTAGTTGGCCACATCTTTAGGAATCATACCAGCACCAGTAGCAGAGGGGGTGCTGGGTATGAAAGGTCCATTCTCAACAGATTCCCACATTCTTGAATCAAGAGACCTGATGAAGCCTTCCATTCTCATGCACCAGGTGTCAAAATCATCAAGAGTGATCAGTGGGGATTTGTTCATGGTTCCAGTCTCCATATCAGTCTTTGAGATGGAAGCCATTTGAAGAGTTTAGTTTTTGTGTGTGAGGGATCTTAAGATGGTTAGATCTTATATCAAGAGCCTGGAATGCTCTGATACCAATTGCAGGACCATTTAAGGGCTTTAACACAATTACAACACAACAACATAATGAGGAGATTAACTAAACTTTAATCAAACAGTGAACTGGGTAACCAAAGTGATACAAAGAACACAAGTAAAGCAAGAGACAGAACAAGAGAGTATGGGTTTCAAGGAGGCAGTATATTGCTATCTCAAGTTCTTTTACAAGTGTTACAAAGCATTAAGAAAGATACAAGAACTTGGAATACTTATACTACAACCTACAGCCGGCTATACTTTGAAAGCCAGCTCGATACAATTGACTAGACACTAACAAAATCAATTGTAGGATCAAAAGGCATATCTGCCTTTTGACCTTGTGACTATGACATGCCATAGCTCACATCCTTATACATTACAAAAAGGATAAAGTACATAAAGTGGAAAGTTACAGACTCAAGACCTCAATGTACAGTTACCAAAAGCAAGGCCCTTTTCACCAACTCATGTAAGTTGGTGACTTTACAGAGACGCAGCGGAAAAGGTGCTTTATGGAACAGTACATCAGATAAAGCATGTGTACTAAAAGTCTTCGGAAGAAATCTGTCTTCATAGGTTGAAGCTTCGGAAGACTTTGTCTTTGAGGCTTCGGAAGACTTCATGTTTGGTTTCGGAAGATATTGGTCTTGGCTTCGGAAGATTTTACACTTAGAGTATTTTCTAATGCATTGTGTAAAACTTCCGAAGCATTCTTCACTTCAGTACTTAGTGCATGTTGCTGAGACACTTTGGATGTTTTGGGTTGCATCAGACTTAAGGAAACCTTACAACAATATTATCCAAGCTGAGGGTAGCAGGACTATCGGGAGGATGAGGTGGTCAGAGTTGAAGAGGCTGGTGATTGAGGAGTTCTGTCCTCACCGTGAGATGGAAAAAGTTGAAAGAGAGTTCCTGCTATTGGAGGCGGGAACTATGACACATCAACAATACACCACTAAATTCAACGAAATGGCACGGCTGGTGTCGGATCAGGTGACGCCTCTGTCTCGAAAGATTAAGAGGTACATTCAGGGCTTGCCGGCGGATGTCCTTAGGCACATGATCGCTGCCCGACCGAGCACGTTTAGGTCTCGGTTGATTTGGCGGGGAGATTATACGATGAAAGAACTGTGGTGGTGACAGAAGCTAGCAAGAAAGGAGAGGGTGATCAGAATTGGAACGGGAAGCTATTTGGACGTAGCGGAGCCGCTCTTAGTAACAAAGGTGCACGGGTGGATGACCGGCGTGAGGTCACATCGGTGCGGGGTCGAGAAGGTGTGACAAGTGTGGACAAAAACACCCCGGGGAATGTAGATTGGGGACTAATGTCTGTTTCCGTTGTGGAAGGACCGGACATGTGGCGAAGAACTGTGGTGTGAGGAGGTGTTATTCTTGTGGTGAGGAAGGCCACATGAGCAGGGATTGCAAGAAGCCGAGGGCTGAAGGTTCGGGAGTGAAGGAGGCTAGAGGGAAGGGCAGAGAGCAAGTGCCAGAGCGTTCATGATGACGCAGAGGGAGGCTAGGACGGACCCCGATGTTGTGTCAGGTACGTTTCTAGTAAACCAAACTTTAGTCTCTGTGTTATTTAATTCTGGTGCTAGTAAAAGTTTTATTTCTGCTGCTTTCTGTGCTAAACTGCCTGTTAGTAGTAGACGTGTTGGTGCGCCCTTTGATGTAGAAACTGCTATAGGTAAGTCTACCAGGATTTCTGAGATGATAGAAGGTTGTGATGTGAAATTAGAAGGTCACAAGTTTCCTGTTAGACCATTCGTGATGACCTTAGGTGGTTTCGATGTAGTTCTTGGGATTGATTGGTTAGCGGACTACGAGGCGAACATTGTGTGTCGCAAGAAGATGATTCGTTTGACAGCGCCTGACGGGAGTTCGGTGACGGTTTATGGTGATCGGGTCACGACGATTCCGAAAGTGATTTCAATGGTGGTGGCGGGAAAGTGTATGAGGCGTGGATGTAGTGCCTACTTGGCCTATGTAAAGGATGTGGATACGCCAACACCACAACTATTCGATGTACCGGTTGTGTGTGACTTTCCAATGTATTTCCCGAAGACTTACCAGGAGTGCCACCTGACCGTGAGATCGAATTTCAGATCGATTTGATACCAGGTGCCCAACCTGTGGCTAAGGCGCCATATCGTTAGCCCCCCCTCTGAGATGAAGGAATTGATGGAGCAACTGCAGGAGTTGCTTGATAAGCAGTTCATTAGACCGAGTATCTCTCCTTGGGGTGCTGCGGTCTTATTCGTGATGAAGAGGGACGGTAGTGTAAGGGTGTGAAATTTGTATGGGGTCAAGCTCAAAAGTAAGTGTTCGAGGAGTTAAAGGCGAGGTTGACTCAAGCTCCTGTTTCGTCGTTGCCCGATGGAAGTGAAGATTTGGTGGTTTATTCAGATGCCTCCTACTCGGGTCTGGGAGGTGTGTCGATGCTAGGAGGAAAGGTTATAGCCTATGCATCCTGATAGTTGAAGGTTCATGAGGTTGAAAGCCTAAAGATAGGCAGAAGTCGTATGCCGATAAGAGACGTCGACCGATTGAGTTCCAGGTGGGTGATAGGGTTATGTTGAAAGTCTCACCTTGGAAAGATATCATCCGGTTCAGAAAGCGGGGTAAGTTGAGCCCGAGTTACATAGGGCCTTTCCGAATCATTGCTCGAGTAGGAGAGATGGCCTATAGACTAGAATTACCAGAGGAGTTAAGTGGAATTCATCCGACATTCCACGTATCTCATCTGAGAAAGTGTTTAGCAGACGAGGATATGGTTTTACCACTGGAGGATATCAAGGTAGACGAATGGCTCAATTATGTGGAGCAACCAGTGTCAATCATTGACCGTAAAGAGAAGAGGTTGAGGAATAAAGTGGTTCCACTTGTGCGCGTACAGTGGAAGCACAGAAAGGGATCTGAGTCTACGTGGGAGACTGAAGAAGATATGAGACAGCATTACCCATGTTTGTTCAAGGAATAACAGGTTTTGAGGACGAAACCTAAATAAGGGGGGTGGACTTGTAACACCCGGATATTTTCTTTGAAGCCGACGAAAGAAGAAAAAGAAATAAAGTCCAAATTTGAGGGACCAAACTTGCCAAAACGGGGGAAAGATTGGAAGAGTGGGGAATTAAGAGGGGAGGGCAGCCCACACCCTCCCCCACACTCACAAAATTCAGCCAAGAGAGAAGAGAGGGAGAAATAAGTGGTTTCAAGCTTCGGTTTTCGTGGATTCAAGCATGAAAGTTGAGGTGTAGCGAGTTGGATTGAAGCTCTACTCGACGAGGTTGTTTGTGTGAGTTCTAGGACCCCTCTTTTACACGTTTTCTACTGATTTGGGGCTGGAACACATCTGAAAAAACCCGGTTTTGAAATGTGTGAGTTGAACCTGTGTGTATGTGTGTGTGTGTGATACGAGTGGGGTTTGATTTCGGGCTTGTGTGTGCTTGAATGATGTTGTGGTAGGTGTTTCTAAGGTTTAGGATGGTTGATTTGAGCTTAGAACGAGTTTGGGTGAACTTGGAGGCCGAAAATGGCAGTTTACGTTCAGGATGAACTGCATTCTGCATCAGCTAGGGCTAGGCGACCGAATGGGGCATGCGACTGGAGACCATACAGCCGAAAGGCATGCGACTGGGGTCCATGTGCACGAATGCCATGCGACTGGGGTCCATGCGCACGAATGCCATGCGACTGAGGTCCATACGCATGGAAGTCGTACGACTGAAGTTCATGCGCCTGTTAGGTATGCGATTGAAGGTTATACGACAAAGGTTCATACGCACGAAGGGTATATGACTGAAGCCCATGCGCCTGAAGTCATGCGACTGAAGGCCATACGCATGAAAGCTATGCGACTGAGAGTCCATACGCATAGGTGTCGATTCGCCCATAGTATTCATCCGCATAGGTCCATCCGTATAGGGTTCATTCGCCTGATGTCCATTCGCCTAAGTGTTCAGTCGCCTGGGAGGCCATGCAACTGAAGGGTGTCCATACGCCCAAATAGGGTTCATACGCCTGGAAGAACAATGGTTTATTTTCTGACTTTCGGGGGAAAGTGCAGAAGTAGGTTTTGACTTGGGAGTTTCCCGGGAGGCTTATGTAAGTTGACTTTTGAGGTCATAGATGTTATGATGGGCATGATGATGATGTATGATTGATGTTTATGTATGATGGTATGTATCATGTATGTTATGTATGTATGATGGTGACGTGCATGGCGATGTGTGTATGTTTATGTTGATGTTCCTTATTATGTGTGGTTATTTTCCCGTGGCTTTACGTTGAATGTTAATGAATGAAATGAAAGAATTATGTAACGTAAAAGGGAAGATAATGAAAAGAGGAACATGATGAATGAATGCATGCATTAATGAGCGAACGAGAGTATGAAAGGCTTGCAAGCAAAATGTACGGAGGTGCACGACTCTAAAATGCCGTAAGCTCAATTGTGTATGGTTTAGCTAACCGTTAAGGATACACGCAGGGGTTCCAGTCTTTGTGACTGACTAACGATGTGGTACATGTTGTATAGTGATTACTCACCTTGGTGCTGGTGCCAGGCTATGTGCGGTGTAGAAGTCATTTATGATCTTCGGCCCAGTACTTGAGTTATGCATAAAGTTGGAGGTGTAGTATACAATGGTGTATAGTGATTACTCACCTCGGTGCTGGTGCCAGGCTATGTGCAGTGTGGAAGTCATTTATGATCTTCGGCCCGGTACTCGAGTTATTCATAACGTTGGAGGTATGGTATACAGTGGTGTATAGTGATTACTCACCTCGGTGCTGGTGCCAGGCTATGTGCAGTATGGAAGTCATTTATGATCTTCGGCCTAGTACCCCAGTTATGCATAATGTTGGGGGTGTAGTATACAGTTGGGATCTTTGTCGCTTACCCCAGTGCTTGTGCCAGGCTATGTGCAGTGTGGAAGTCAATTATGAACTTCGGCCCAGTACCCCATTGGTTTGGGGCATAGCTGATGACACTGATCCAGATAGAGATAAAAGAAAAGATAATTTTATAAAGAAGGAAATGGCTAAAGAAAGTATGTGATAAACAGTAAAGGAAGATAATAATGTTATTATCTATGTGTATTATTATGCGTGATCACGTACGAAAGTAAAGAACGGTTTAATGAAAGTCAAATATATTTTATTATAAAACAAGAACTCACTCAGCAACGCTGACTTTTATGTGTTTCCAGTTGGCAGGTAAAGTTGTTGAGGATGGCACGGGGCGGCTACTTGGCTCTTTTTGGATGGCATCCATTTTTATAATGCTTTTGTGATGTAATGCAACATGTATTTTGTAATTTGAAAACGATTTATTAATTTGCAAAAGCTTTTATAATGAATGAAATGTTTGTTTTAAACGTTTCGCTGCAATGTGTTTATTTAAAGCTAAAGTAATTATATGTTTTACGTGCGATGATTGGCCAGCTGTAAGCGTCCCGGGAACGGGGCCTTACACGTGCCTATGTCTCCTCTAATTGCATTGCCTCAAGTAGTAAAACTACACATTCTGAAATTGTATCTACAACTAATTTTCAATCTTCTGTGAATAACGAATAAAGAAAAACAGGCATGTATCTCTGGTGCTTATGGTTGATTTAACACAATTCGAAGATATTGTTATACAACCATTTACGTATGATCCATTCAAAGGAATTTCAATGGGTAATACTCCTGAAAGATAGTTAGTAAATTTTAACATTTTAAAACCTTATATTTTACATTTCATAAATATTTATCATTCCATCATTTTAATAGATTACTTGGATCATGGTGACCAAATTGTCATTTGTGATATATGTAAGGCAAAGCTATGGAAGCATGAGGCTGATAGAGGGGTAAAGAGGAAAAATAAAACTTGTTATTTCCTTTGTTGCGTGTACAGTAAGACTGAATTACCTTGATTAAAAGAACCACCACAAAACTATAAAGATCTTTATCTCGGTGTGGATTCGAAAAGCAAGTTTTTTTAAAGAACATTCGTCGTTATAATTCCATGTTCTCATTTACTTTAATGTGAGAAAGAATTGATTCTTCGATAAATAGAGGAAACACTCTATTTGTGTTTCGGCTTAGTGGTTAGAATTATCACACAATGGGAAGTCTTCTTCCTGCAACTGGACAAAAGCTAAAGTTCTTCCAGCTTTACATATATGACACTGACAATGAAGTAATGAATTGGTAAAATGTGTTTGGGTAAGTAAGTACAGAAGCCGAAGTTCTACCAACTTTTCATATGTCCTTTTTAGTTTTTTTAAATGTAAAGACCTTATAAAAGTAATATTCTTTCTTTTTTTCACTTTAAAGTGAATCCAAAAACTCTACAACGTCAGCAGCGACTTATTTGATCTTTGAATAATTAAAGAATTGAAGACCATGCTAGATTCACAAAATGAGCTTGTCAAATGTTATGGGATGGCCAGAGATTTTTAAGCAGAATTCTCATATCGATCTCAAACTACGCCTTATTGGTTAAAGACAAAAAGATAGAAGGACATACAATCTTCCTATTGCTTCAGAAGTTGCTGCATTGATTGTTGGAGATATTAGTGATGCAATTAAGAGTAGGGATATCATTGTACAAACTAAATCAGGAAAACTTCAAAGAGTAAGTGAACTGCATCCATCTTATCTTGCTCTTCAATACCCGTTGTTATTCTCTTATGGTGATGATGGTTATAAAATTGATATTCCATATAGACATGTTGCTTCTGATCAAAGTACGGCATGTGAAAATCTTTAAATGAGATAATTCTTTGCTTATACGATTTAAGATAGGTCAAATATCTTCTCACTAATTCTGAATTCAAGAAGGCTATATCAATAATTTTTAGTAGATGCATATAAGATGATTGAAAGTGAGCGCCTCAACTTCATACGAACACAACAAAAAGTTCTTCAAAATGAGTCCTATGAAAAACTATACAAGGCAAAAAATGAAGGTAACACAAATATATCTCAACTTGGTCAATGTGTAATATTACCTTCCTCATTCACCGTTGGTGCTCAATATATGAGGCAAAATTATTTGGATGCTATGTCACTTTGTAAATGGTTTGGATACCCGGTAATCAAAATTATTTGGACGCTATGTCTCTTTGTAAATGGTTTGGATACCCGGATTATTTTATAACTATTACATGTAATTCTGGCCGGAGATAAAAAGATTCTTTCAAGAAAATATCAATCCAGATGATAGACCAGAGATATTATGTCAGTTATTTAAGATGAAGTTGGATTCAATAATCAAAAACTTGAAAGGTAAAGCTATAATTGGAAAGGTTCAAGCAGATCTTACATTGTTAATGCTGACAGATAATATTCATTTTTTACTTTTAAGACTTCATTAAGTAACTTTGTTTTACTATTCCTTTATAATTATATATTTTTATTTTTCAAAACTTTTATCTCATTGTCTAATGTTTTTTTTATTATTTTATGTAGTTGTTTATACTATGGAATTTCAGAAACGTGGCTTACCTCATGCTCACATTTGTTTATTTATGCACACTGACCACAAACTTCCAACTGTTGAACATGTCGGTCAGTTCATTTCTGCTGAGATTACGGACAAGAATGAAGATTCGGAATAGTATTCACTTGTACAAGAATTCATGATTCATTGTCCATGTGGTGCTAATAATATGAAATGTCCATGTATGATCGATGGAAAATGCTTAAAAAACTTTCCAAAAAAGTTCAACAATCAAACATCAATCGACACTAATGGCTTTATAGTGTATAAAAGAAGTGAATGGGTTCATATGTTGAAAAGTCTACGGTCAAGCTTGACAATGAAAGTGTTGTTCCATACAACAAAGTTCTCCTCAAAAGATACCAAGTATATATAAATATTGAATGGTGTAATCAAGTAGGCTCTATAAAATATATGTTCAAGTATATTAACAAAGGCCCTGATAAAGCTACCATTTCCCTCTTATAGAGTAAGGATACAAATCAACAAGATGAAGTAGTAGATGAAATAAAGGGATATTATTGTTGTAGTTACCTATCCGCATATGAATCATCTTGGAGAATATTAAAATATGATGTTCGTTATCTAACTCCATTAATTGTGCGACTTCCTTTTCATTTGCCAGGGCAACAACAAATTTTATACGGTGCAGATGATGAAATAGATAGTGTTATGGACAAAAACTCAATATCCACCTTGATGTTTGATGATTGGATGAAGTGCAATCAAAGATAGTAGAAGGTTAGACAACTTACGTATGTATAATTTCCTACAAATTTGTTTGGAAAAGTAAGTCACGTGTTTAGGAACCATGGAAAAGAGGATTTTCAATCGGTAGAATTCATTCTGTCTCACTTTCTATTGGTGAAGCATACCTTTTAAGAATTTTATTAAATAATGTCAAAGGGCAAAGTCATTTGATGGTCTTCTATCTGTAAACGAAAATAAATGCTCTTCATTTAGAAATGCATGTTATGATGTGGGGCTATTAGATGATGATACAAAGTATGTTGAAGCAATACAAAAGGCAAGTCATGCAGGAACAAATTATTATTTAAGAAGTTTGTTTGCAACGATGTTGATGTCTAAAACTTTGTCTAGGCCTAATTTTGTGTGGGAAAATACATGGCAATATTTGTCCGAAGACATCTTCTACGGACAACAATGCCTTGTAAAGTATCTAGGTATGAATTTTTATTTTTGTATTGATTTATTACTCCTGACTTCTTGCTTATATAATTACTTTCATTTCACTTTTCTAATTTTTTATATATTTAACTTTCTTTTAATGCATTGTTTTCATAACTTATAATAATTGTTTGTGATTAAAACAAAAACTTATTTTATTCTTCACTTAATTTTAGGTTTGACATTTACTGAAGATCAATTAAAGAATCTGACTCTACTTGAAATAGAGAACAATTTTGCTTCAAGATAGCTCCACCCTAAGAAACTTCTCAACATTGCCATTTCCAGATGACGAGTCTATATCTTCAACATTCAATCATTTGATAAAAAAAAGCTTTGTTATAACAAAGAAGCCCTTATTTATGAATTTCATAAACTCTTTGCTTCACTAACCGACGAGTAACAATCAATTATTAACAACATAATCAATGTCATTCAACAAAACAAAGGAGGTTTTTTTTGTTTATGACTATGGTACGGGGTACTAGTAAAACTTATCTATGGAAGACCTTATCTGCGGCCATAACATCTAAAGGAAAATTTGTCTTAAACGTTGCTTCTAGTGGAATTGCATCTTTGTTGTTAACTGGTGGTCAGATCGCGCATTCTCAGTTTCTAATTCCTTTGAACTTAAACAAGGATTCTTTGTGTCATATAAAACCAAATAGTGATATTGCATATTTACTAAAAAAAAGCCGATTTAGTAATATGGGATGGAGTGGCAATGGTACACAAACATGCCTTTGACGCATTGGATAGAAGTCTCAAAGATATAATGGGTTACGATATTGTACAGAACTCTCAAATGTTATTCGGAGGCAAGGTTATTGTTTTCAAGGTGATTTTAGACAAATTCTATCGATTATTCCAAATGGTGGTAGACATGATATTGTAATGCATCTCTGAGTTCATCGTAAATCTGGCCAGAATGCAAAGTTCGTAAATTAACAGAAAAAACATGAGATTAACAACTTGTATTGGTAATTACAATGTTACTCATAAAGCTTTTTTTGCAAATTGGCTTTTGGATATAAGAGAATGGAAGGTTGGCTCTCCAAATGATGGTGAAGAAATCATTGACATACCTGAAGATCTTCTCATCTCTGATTCATCTGATCCTGTTTCTGCTTTGATTGATTTTGAATATCCTTCAATACTACAAAATTTTCAAAACGAATGATTCTTTCAAGAAAGAGCAATATTAGCACCAAAGAATGAAGTTGTTCAAGATATAAATGACAAATTGCTCTCATTGTTTCCTGATGATCAAATGGAATATCTGAGCGCCGATAGTATCTGTCAATCAGACCATGTCAACTCTAACTTTGATGAGCCCTTATACTCCCCCATTGTTTTGAATGAACTTAAAACTTCAGGATTGTCGAATCATATGTTGGTTTTAAAAGTTAGAGTACCGGTTATGTTGCTGAGAAATATTGATCAAAAAGTGGTTTATGTAATGGAACATGACTAGAGATCATTAGCCTTGGAAATATTGTTATTGAAGCAAAAAAATTATATCCAAAAGTAATATTAAGCGCGAACTTTCATTCACAGGGTTAGTTTGATACCCTCGGATAAGAAAATTCCTTTTACATTTAGAAGAAAGCAATTTTCACTTGCAGTTTGTTTTGTAATAACAATAAAAAAATCAATGACAATCACTTTCAAAGATTGGCTTATATTTGAAAGATCCTGTTTTTACACATGAGTTGTATGTTGCATTATCCAGAGTTAAAAATAGAGATGGATTGTAATTGTTGATTCTAGATAAAGAGGACAAGGTCACAAATAAAACTTCAAATGTTGTTAACAAAGAAATGTTTACATCTTTAAGAACAATTACTTATTTATTTTAATTGTTCTTCTCTTAGTTACGTATGATTGTTACATCATTTTGTAAGTTTTATCAAGTTTGTTCATTAGTTGATTTTTTTTATTTTTCTGTTTAACTATTCTACCTTCGTTTGTTTCTATTGTGAAAGAGTATAACTTAATTGATACTATTATATTATGATAGCCTTCATATTTTAAATTATCTCTATAACATCATATATATCCTTATGAATTTATACAAATTTATTTGCAAATATGTCATTTTAAGCATTTGTCAAAGCGTGTAACACACGGGTCACTAAACTAGTTCATTATATATAATAAAATAAAAAAGTTTTAACATTTGTCATCATAGTAAACACCCTTTGTCATATGTAAAATTTTTAAACAAATATATCACTTGTTATCATATTAAGCACTCTTTAATAAAAATATATAAATTATTTGACATTTTCTACTATCACGACACAAGTCCCCTTGTTGTCGGGTGTCGTCATGACACGCTTGTCATCATTTGTTTATATTGCTCTCTATCGCTTACCATGTGTTATGACGATCCCGGTCTCGTTACATCCCCATGTTTCCGCTTTTAGCGGGGGTGTGACATGGTGCCAGGCTATGTGCAGTGTGGAAGTCATTTATGATCTTCGGCCTAGTACTTGAGTTATGCATAAAGTTGGAGGTGTAGTATACAATGGTGTATAGTGATTACTCACCTCGATGCAGGTGCCAGGCAATGTGCAGTGTGGAAGTCATTTATGATCTTCGGCCTAGTACTCGAGTTATGCATAACGTTAGAGGTGTGGTATACAGTGGTGTATAGTGATTACTCACATCGGTGCTGGTGTCAGGCTATGTGCAGTGTGGAAGTCATTTATGATCTTCGGCCAGTACCTGAGTTATGCATAATGTTGGGGGTGTAGTATACAGTTGGGATCTTTGTCGCTTACCCCGGTGCTGGTGCCAGGCTATGTGCAGTGTGGAAGTCAATTATGAACTTCAGCCCAGTACCCCATTGGTTTGGGGCATAGCTGATGACACTGATCCAGATAGAGATAAAAGAAAAGATAATATGATAAAGAAGGAAATGGCTAAAGAAAGTATGTGATGAACAGTAAAGGAAGATAATAATGTTATTATATATGTGTATGTATTATGCGTGATCACGTACGAAAGTAAAGAACGGTTTAATGAAAGTCAAATATATTTTATTATAAAACTAGAACTCACTCAGCAACGCTGACTTTTATGTGTTTCCAGTTGGCAGGTAAAGTTGCTGAGGATGGCACAGGGCGGCTACTTGGCTCTTTTTGGATGGCATCTATTTTTATAATGCTTTTGTGATGTAATGCAACATGTATTTTGTAATTTGAAAACGATGTATTAATTTGCAAAGGCTTTTATAATGAATGAAATGTTTGTTTTAAATGTTCCGTTGCAATGTGTTTTATTAAAGCTGAAGTAATTATATGTTTTACGTGCGATGATTGGCCAGCTGTAAGCATCCCGGGAACGGGGCCTTACACGTGCCTATGTCTCCTCTAATTGCATTGCCTCAAGTAGTAAAACTACACATTCTGAAATTGCATCTACAACTAATTTTCAATCTTCTGTGATAACGAATAAAGAAAAACCAGGCATGTATCTCTGGTGCTTATGGTTGATTTAACACAATTCGAAGATAGTGTTATACAACCATTTACGTATGATCCATTCAAAGGAATTTCAATGGGTAATACTCCTGAAAGATAGTTAGTAATTTTTAACATTTTAAAACCTTATATTTTACGTTTCATAAATATTTATCATTCCATCATTTTAATAGATTACTTGGATCATGGTGACCAAATTGTCATTTGTGATATATGTAAGGCAAAGCTATGGAAGCATGAGGCTGATAGAGGGGTAAAGAGGAAAAATAAAACTTGTTATTTCCTTTGTTGCGTGTACAGTAAGACTGAATTACCTTGTTTTAAAGAACCACCACAAAACTATAAAGATCTTTATCTCGGTGTGGATTCGAAAAGCAAGTTTTTTTAAAGAACATTCGTCGTTATAATTCCATGTTCTCATTTACTTTAATGCGAGAAAGAATTGATTCTTCGATAAATAGAGGAAACGCTCTATTTGTGTTTCGGCTTAGTGGTTAGAATTATCACACAATGGGAAGTCTTCTTCCTGCAACTGGACAGAAGCTAAAGTTCTTCCAGCTTTACATATATGACACTGATAATGAAGTAATGAATTGGTAAAATGTGTTTGGGTAAGTAAGTACAGAAGCCGAAGTTCTACCAACTTTTCATATGTCCTTTTTAGTTTTTTTTTTAATGTAAAGACCTTATAAAAGTAATATTCTTTCTTTTTTTCACTTTAAAGTGAATCCAAAAACTCTACAACGTCAGCAACGACTTATATGATCTTTGAATAATTAAAGAATTGAAGACCATGCTAGATTCACAAAATGAGCTTGTCAAATGTTATTGGATGGCCAGAGATTTTTAAGCAGAATTCTCATATCGATCTCAAACTACGCCTTATTGGTTAAAGACAAAAAGATAGAAGGGCATACAATCTTCCTATTGCTTCAGAAGTTGCTACATTGATTGTTGGAGATATTAGTGCTGCAATTAAGAGTAGGGATATCATTGTACAAACTAAATCAGGAAAACTTCAAAGAGTAAGTGAACTGCATCCATCTTATCTTGCTCTTCAATACCCGTTGTTATTCTCTTATGGTGATGATGGTTATAAAATTGATATTCCATATAGACATGTTGCTTCTGATCAAAGTACGGCATGTGAAAATCTTTAAATGAGATAATTCTTCGCTTATACGATTTAAGATAGGTCAATATCTTCTCACTAATTCTGAATTCAAGCAGGCTATATCAATAATTTTTAGTAGATGCATATAAGATGATTGAAAGTGAGCGCCTCAACTTCATACGAACACAACAAAAAGTTCTTCAAAATGAGTCCTATGAAAAACTATGCAAGGCAAAAAATGAAGGTAACACAAATATATCTCAACTTGGTCAATGTGTAATATTACCTTCCTCATTCACCGATGGTGCTCAGTATATGAGGCAAAATTATTTGGATGCTATGTCACTTTGTAAATGGTTTGGATACCCGGTAATCAAAATTATTTGGACGCTATGTCTCTTTGTAAATGGTTTGGATACCCGGATTATTTTATAACTATTACATGTAATTCTGGCCGGAGATAAAAAGATTCCTTCAAGACAAAAATATCAATCCAGATGATAGACCAGAGATATTATGTCGGTTATTTAAGATGAAGTTGGATTCAATAATCAAAAACTTGAAGGATAAAGCTATAATTGGAAAGGTTCAAGCAGATCTTACATTGTTAATGCTGATAGATAATATTCATTTTTTACTTTTAAGACTTCATTAAGTAACTTTGTTTTACTATTCCTTTATAATTATATATTTTTATTTTTCAAAACTTTTATTTATATTTGTCTCATTGTCTAATGTGTTTTTTTATTATTTTATGTAGTTGTTTATACTATGGAATTTCAGAAACGTGGCTTACCTCATGCTCACATTTGTTTATTTATGCACACTGACCACAAACTTCCAACTGTTGAACATGTCGATCAATTCATTTCTGCTGAGATTACGGACAAGAATGAAGATTCGGAATAGTATTCACTTGTACAAGAATTCATGATTCATGGTCCATGTGGTGCTAATAATATGAAATGTCCATGTATGATTGATGGAAAATGCTTAAAAAACTTTCCAAAAAAGTTCAACAATCAAACATCAATTGACACTAATGGCTTTCTAGTGTATAAAAGAAGTGAATGGGTTCATATGTTGAAAAGTCTACGGTCAAGCTTGACAATAAAAGTGGTGTTCCAAACAACAAAGTTCTCCTCAAAAGATACCAAGTATATATAAATATTGAATGGTGTAATCAAGTAGGCTCTATAAAATATATGTTCAAGTATATTAACAAAGACCCTGATAGAGCTACCATTTCCCTCTTATAGAGTAAGGATACAAATCAACAAGATGAAGTAGTAGATGAAATAAAGGGATATTATTGTTGTAGTTACCTATCCGCATATGAATCATCTTGGAGAATATTAAAATATGATGTTCGTTATCTAACTCCATTAATTGTGCGACTTCCTTTTCATTTTCCAGGGCAACAACAAAATTTTATACGGTGGAGATGATGAAATAGATAGTGTTATGGACAAAAACTCAATATCCACCTTGATGTTTGATGATTGGATGAAGTGCAATCAAAGATAGTAGGAGGCTAGACAACTTACGTATGTATAATTTCCTACAAATTTGTTTGGAAAAGTAAGTCACATGTTTAGGAACCATGGAAAAGAGGATTTTCAATCGGTAGAATTCATTCTGTCTCACTTTCTATTGGTGAAGCATACCTTTTAAGAATTTTATTAAATAATGTCAATGGGCAAAGTCATTTGATGGTCTTGTATCTGTAAACGAAAATAAATGCTCTTCATTTAGAAATGCATGTTATGATGTGGGGCTATTAGATGATGATACAAAGTATGTTGAAGCAATACAAAAGGCAAGTCATGCAGGAACAAATTATTATTTAAGAAGTTTGTTTGCAACGATGTTGATGTCTAACACTTTGTCTAGGCCTAAAATTGTGTGGGAAAATACATGGCAATATTTGTCCGAAGACATCTTCTACGGACAACAATGCCTTGTAAAGTATCTAGGTATGAATTTTTATTTTTTTATTGATTTATTACTCCTGACTTCTTGCTTATATAATTACTTTCATTTCACTTTTCTAATTTTTTATATATTTAACTTTCTTTTAATGCATTGTTTTCATAACTTATAATAATTGTTTGTGATTAAAACAAAAACTTATTTTATTCTACACTTAATTTTAGGTTTGACATTTACTGAAGATCAATTAAAGAATCTGACTCTACTTGAAATAGAGAACAATTTTGCTTCAAGATAGCTCCACCCTAAGAAACTTCTCAACATTGCCATTTCCAGATGGCGAGTCTATGTCTTCAACATTCAATCATTTGATAAAAAAACAGCTTTGTTATAACAAAGAAGCCCTTATTTATGAATTTCATAAACTCTTTGCTTCACTAACCGACGAGTAACAATCAATTATTAACAACATAATCAATGTCATTCAACAAAACAAAGGAGGTTTTTTTTGTTTATGATTATGGTACGGGGTACTAGTAAAACTGATCTATGGAAGACCTTATCTGCGGCCATAACATCTAAAGGAAAATTTGCCTTAAACGTTGCTTCTAGTGGAATTGCATCTTTGTTGTTAATTGGTGGTCAGATCGCGCATTCTCGGTTTCTAATTCCTTTGAACTTAAACAAGGATTCTTTGTGTCATATAAAACCAAATAGTGATATTGCATATTTACTAAAAAAAGCCGATTTAGTAATATGGGATGGAGTGGCAATGGTACACAAACATGCCTTTGACGCATTGGATAGAAGTCTCAAAGATATAATGGGTTACGATATCGTACAGAACTCTCAAATGTTATTCGGAGGCAAGGTTATTGTTTTCAAGGTGATTTTAGACAAATTCTATCGATTATTCCAAATGGAGGTAGACATGATATTGTAAATGCATCTCTGAGTTCATCGCAAATTTGGCCAGAATGCAAAGTTCGTAAATTAATAAAAAAACATGAGATTAACAACTTGTATTGGTAATTACAATGTTACTCAGAAAGCTTTTTGCAAATTGGATTTTGGATATAAGAGAATGGAAGGTTGGCTCTCCAAATGATGGTGAAGAAATCATTGACATACCTGAAGATCTTCTCATCTCTGATTCATCTGATCCTGTTTCTGCTTTGATTGATTTTGAATATCCTTTAATACTACAAAATTTTCAAAACGAATGATTCTTTCAAGAAAGAGCAACACTAGCACCAAAGAATGAAGTTGTTCAAGATATAAATGACAAATTGCTCTCATTGTTTCCCGATGATCAAATGGAATATCTGAGCGCCGATAGTATCTGTCAATCAGACCATGTCAACTCTAACTTTGATGAGCCCTTATACTCCCCCCATTGTTTTGAATGAACTTAAAACTTCAGGATTGTCGAATCATATGTTGGTTTTAAAAGTTAGAATACCGGTTATGTTGCTGAGAAATATTGATCAAAAAGTGGTTTATGTAATGGAACATGACTAGAGATCATTAGCCTTGGAAATAGGGTTATTGAAGCAAAGAAATTATATCCAAAAGTAATATTGGGCGCGAACTTTCATTCACAGGGTTAGTTTGATACCCTCGGATAAGAAAATTCCTTTTACATTTAGAAGAAAGCAATTTTCACTTGCAGTTTGTTTTGCAATAACAATAAAAAAAAGTCAATGACAATCACTTTCAAAGATTGGCTTATATTTGAAAGATCTTGTTTTTACACATGAGTTGTATGTTGCATTATCCAGAGTTAAAAATAGAGATGGTTTGTAATTGTTGATTCTAGATAAAGAGGACAAGGTCACAAATAAAACTTCAAATGTTGTTAACAAAGAAATGTTTACATCTTTAAGAACAATTACTTATTTATTTTAATTGTTCATCTCTTAGTTACGTATGATTGTTACATCATTTTGTAAGTTTTATCAAGTTTGTTCATTAGTTGAATTTTTTTATTTTTCTGTTTAACTATTCTACCTTCGTTTGTTTCTATTGTGAAAGAGTATAACTTAATTGATACTATTATATTATGATAGCCTTCATATTTTAAATTATCTCTATAACATCATATATATCCTTATGAATTTATACAAATGTCACATCCCGGCGGAAGCGTGAAATGCTTAGGGTGTGACTTGTTTGCTCAGAACTCATTGATTTACAATTACTACAACATATCACATAAATATATATATTACCTGGAGAGTCATATTAAATATATATATATAACATCACATAACATAACCAGATTAATAAGGAGTTGGAATTACATCAGTTCATCATAGTCAAAATTTGAACTAACATAACCCTATTACATTAAAAGCCTAACAGTAGCATCTTCAGAGACGATGGAAGTGGGCATCCATCGAGACACTGAGATCATACAAATTCACTGTTAGGTTTACACAAACTTTCCCCACAACCTCTCCCCAGCCATTATAAACATCAAAGGAGAACATTAAGCTGTTAGTCATGGTGAATTCCTGAAAAAGCATACTCAAAACAGTCAACATAAAGTTGGTGAGCTTCACAGATTTATCATATAACGTAGATGCATTATATACAACCAAACCTTACATAGCAACCAGATCATTCATGTCTGTCATAACATATTTCATAAATCAGATAATATAGCAACACAATACTCATCTTATTGGTGCAGGAAATATTTTCCTAAGTAGCGCTACCAATATTATCTAACGGTTCCACATCCGAATTAATGGTTGTAACATAAATCTCAGAAAATAATGCATCAGATAGTATGCTTTTTCCCCAAAACTTTTACAAAACAAAAATGGGCCATGAAACTCACCTTTACTCCAAATGGTAACCTATACAAGAAAAATATTTATAATTCAGAAAATGTATATTTCTTTAACATTTTTAGTACCTCAGATTGAAGAATTTATTTTATAAGTTAGGTCTTAGTATAAATTCTGAAATTTCTACAGTAGATGTATCTTAGTGTTAGGTAAAATATACTAAAATTTCATATTCAAATTATTTTCAGGCTAATTTTTATTACTTTTACATTATTCACATAATTCCTTAGAAATACCTTCTAGCCTTTAAAATTAGTCAAATTTTGTCAGATTAATAATTATAATTCGTAGGGTTTTTCAGAATTTTCTCATGCTCTAAACTATAGCAGAGCTATTTTTATAATTTTTCCTACTTTACCCTTATTTTGCTAAAAATACCAAGTCATGTCCAAAAATTCTAATTTTTATACAAACTGCTCCATTTTTATTCTTATATTTTCTATAAATTTTCCATAATTTATTTCATACTTTAAGTATTTTTCCCGATTTTTGGTTAACAGAATAGTTAAAAATTAATATTTCAGAAAATATTTTGAGTTAAGTCACGAAATTTTTCCAGTGGATTCTATAATTCTTAATAGTCAGTACATAATTTTTCTATACCTTTACTAGGATCGGTTCTTTTAATATAATTTTTCTCTCTTTATTCTTAATTATTGCATATAAATTAATTAATTCATAGGAATGGTACCAAATTTTGCAGAGTTCTATTCCCTAATATTCTAAGTATGTTTTTAATGTTTGTTCCCACAATCATAGTTATTTTATATGCAGAATCAATTTAACAAACTATGACTAGATTTTTAACCCTTTTGTTGATAATTTCTTGCTATAAATTTGATTTTTAAGGTTTGTTTTTCTTATTTCAGATTTTTAAAATCTTTCTTTTTGTCTGAAAAATGAGTTTGATTTTTATATGTTTTTATAAAAACCTTGAATGTTTAATCAAAAGGGTTAATCACATGTGTTTATATTAACACATGTTTGATTTTCATAACTTAATCTAGTAGGGTTTTAGGGGTTAAAACCTTGATTTTGACAGAAGGAGAGTATGAGAAGAAGGTGAGGATGGTCTAAGCTTGCTTGGTTTTGGTGTTCTTGATAATCTTTCGGGAGATGGTGCTTCCACGAGGCTTGGATGTTGCTGCCTTGTATCCGAGAGTGTGTGACCGAGTGAAGTTGAGGATGATATTTGGTTGGAGAGGTGGTGACCGAGAGGATGGTTCGTGGCTTACGGTGGTGGTGTTCAGGAGTGGTAGCCGAGAACAAGGTGTCCGAGTGAAGTTGGTGTTAGAATGGCCGAGGGTTTTTGGTGTTCCCATGGTCCCTTCGGTCGCTCCTTCAAGTAGTGAAGCTTGTCATCATGAGGTCTACTTCCTAGAGTTATGTGGTGTAACTAGGAGTGCTTAGTTTGCTCATTAGGGTTGAGAGGTGGCGGTTTGTCAATGTTCTTGGTGTCCCGATGGCTAGGTGGCGAATGGAGGGATACATGAGTCACTCAATAGTTATTGCAAGATGGTTCTAGACCTTGGTGGACTAATTCAGAGCTTAAGGATACTAACCGAGGGTTTAAGGGGTTGTTAACCGAGTTGATTTTTAATCTTAAATGGTACTTTGGTTTGGGTTTTAGGTGTAGGGAATTTGTTTAGGTTTGTTTTGATGCCAAATTTCTTTTGATGTTAACTTATGTTTGTGATATTTGGTTGGGTTGTATTTGGTTTTATTTGATGTTGTATAGATGATGCATTTCGATCGTATAGCATTTGGTATCATAAAGTTATGAATATAGATACATACATACGTAACCTCTTGAGTTTGCATGCAAGCATGCAATGAATAATACTTGTATTCACATGATGTGTAAATGTTTCTTAGTAAAAGATGGTATATGTACACGTAAAAGGGTATGCATGCGACCATGCATACGTATACATATACATATAAGTGAACAATATACTTATGTAAACCAAAATGAAAGCATGTATACGTACATGTATATATATAAAGATATATATATTAACCTAGATGTGGCTTAGAATATTTAAATGAACTTAGTGTATAAAATTTCTTAATCTTGGGTTGTCACAACAAATTTATTTGCAAATATGTCATTTTAAGCATTTGTCGAAGCGTGTAACACACGGGTCACTAAACTAGTTCATTATATATAATAAAATAAAAAAGTTTTAACATTTGTCATCATAGTAAACACCCTTTGTCATATGTAAAATTTTTAAACAAATATATCACTTGTTATCATATTAAGCACTCTTTAATAAAAATATATAAATTATTTGACATTTTCTACTAATGCCAATTAAGTTATATTGAAAAAGTTTTATTAATGGCCAATTTCATAATCTATTTTCATTTCTACTAGTATTTTTCTCCCGTACGCTGCGCGGGATTTTTATTATGATCTCAAATCCAAAACACTTACGACAATCATTTCAACATTACACCCCACGTGTACAACGATCAATTTTTCACATAATAAATTTAAAAGAAAAATCAGATACCTATAGTTTTAAGATCCCATATAAATGTAAATGATGAAAATAACCATAACTGCATATCAAAGAAAATGAAGCTCTTAAAATTTATCATGAGGAAACAAACAAAAAGGTAAAACTGAGCCTTGATTACTTGCTTATGAAGGGTTAAATCAAAGTTAAAAATAAAACGTCAAGTCCCAAAATTACACACTTCTCTACTCAATTAAAAGAATATATCATGTGGCTTTAATTTAAATATATGAAGAAGATTGGTAGCTCTCCATATGGACCATATGGGTATCCAAAATATTGCTACACATCAGAACAACAATAGTTTATAGATCGAAAACCTATAATGAAACGCACTAACCTGATTTGTGTAGGACATTTTGCAGCATCTTTGATATATGAGCTTCTAATACTGCATTGCACCTTGTCTAAGCATATAACCTCTTACGGGACTTGAACCATGGAGCATCCGATATGAAATTCTGAATGGTATCACCTGGAAAGAAATCGGAACATATAATAATCAGTGGATATAGTTTCACTTTTATGTCAAACACATTACTTTTCAAACTGGTTGTTGAAATAAAACACACATATCACCAACCATTAGTTTGCAGTGTGTATGGCTAGTTTTTGTCACTCTTATTCACTAAATTGAAGATTAGGTATGTTAAAACACAATATTCTTTGAGGAGAAGTAAGATTAACCATCAAACAAAAGGAAGTACAGAAGAACCAAAGTGAGAACAAAGCATGTAGTGTCCACGTAAACTTAATTAGCTTAAATAACCATTTAGGTAAATAGAATAGAATAGAAAATTATAAAACTAGCATGTGATATAAATGACACTAAAAGAGGCAAAGAGGGGCGATTACTATTTAATTGCTTTCTGGGAGACCATCTTCTTCATCCTACTGATTTTGGAGCTTTTTTGATCGATCTCCCCATCTCTCGGTTCTGTAATCCCTATAATTAAGCAATTTTAGAGACTTGTAAGGCCTCAAAACGAATCACACAACAACAAAAACAATTACACCATTAACATCCACCACAGCCTCCCTCTTCTCTCGATCACAACCCTAATAGGCTAATAGTGTTTCAAAGAACGGAAAACCAATCGACAAAAATCATCAGTTCGATGATTGCATGTGGTCATCTTTCTTAGCAGCAGACAACTACCACCGGTATCGACTCAGAAACCTTCGCAACCACCACAGTTCAAGCTTGAATTCCCAAATATCACTTTCAGCCATATCAATTCGTATTTCTGATACCCTTTAATGGTATTTACAGTCGCTAGCAAACTCGGGACAGAAGCTACCACCGTCGCAATGTCAATGATTTTTTACTGGTCATTTGCCATGGCAAATAATTATAGAGTAATATTAAATCAGAAATCAGAAATTCATGTAAACAAGAAAACATTAATTTATAAAATCATACATTTTTCTTTTTAACCGTTTTTGTAAAGTCAAAACCAAAATATTATATTTAAATGAATTTATGATAAGCCTAAACTAAAGTTATAAAAATGATGCCGTATTTTGGGAATTATTTTCCACAACTATTAGTATTTTTTTTTTCATTTTTGTGTCATATATAATTACTTCTAACATATTTATTTACTTTTTACATTTTTATATATTATATTTTAATAACTATTATTTTTATATTATTTTTCTCAAACCGTACAATGCACGGGGCTTTAGCCTAGTAATATTATAAAGAAAACCCTACTTGATCCCTTATACCCACATGACAGTACCGCTCCCTCGGTTCTCATCCTCATCATCGCTCATCAATTGATCATTGCACTTCCACTTCCGTCGTCCTCATCATCAAAGCTGACATCCAGCGAGACGACGATGATGTTCCAATGATCAATATCAGCCAAGCAGCCATTGATATCATCTAGTGCTCGGCTACTCGCTCGAATCTATTGCTTGACTGCTCATGCGAATCCACAACCCACAGCCACCATAGTTGACTTCCGTCATCCTCACCATCACCACCATAGTTAGAATCTATTGCTCTACTGCTCATCCACTTCCGTCATCCTCACTATCACCATCGTTGGTCACAGCCCACCGCCACCATAGTCGACTCACCATCACCATCATAGTTTAAATCTAGTAAAGATCTTATATTGGTAACTTTTTGTTCGAGTTAGTACTCACCATCACCACCATAATATATGTAACTTTCCGTTTTTATTTTCACAACAATTACAAAATCTCATATTGGTGTTATGTGCTATTGAATTAAAAATTAGAAGATGTTTTTTAGTGGCGTGCTTTATAAGTTTATTCAAGTCTTTTATCACAATAATAAATTGTTAGATGTTTGATTTTCTTGGTGATAAGCTTGTTATCTATGTTTTGAATATTTCATGGACTCATTTAACTGTCGGTTGGATTATATATTGTAGATGGATTCTGATTGAATTAAAGTTGACCTAGAGAAGGTAGCTCACAAAATATGAATATGAAATATAATGTGGTTAAGTCTATGAAAGTTATACAAAATAATAGTGATAATAATGCAGGGGCAGAGAGAAAACAAAAACAAATATATGTTGTGTGGAAATACTTTACCAAACTTAAACATTTTTCAATAGGTGGAAAGACTCAATGCAAGTGCAACAAGTGTAAGCATGTCTTCATATGTGATAGTAAGAATGATACATGTAATCTCAAACGACACATGACTGGTTGTATTGGTAATATATTTCAACATGTTGGTCAAATGCTTTTTAATCATGACATGGCATTAAGGTCATCTAGATATGATGAGAACAAGTTCCACTAAAGGCTTGTGGCTGCTATGGTTATGCATGAACTATCATTGTCATTTGTAGATTATAAAGGTAATAGAGATTTGGTTACATACATACAACCCAATCTAAATATTATTACCAAACACACAATAAGATCCGATTTATATAAAATGTATAAGAGAAAAAAAAGTTAGAAGCATGCTTATAGAATCATACGGAATGTCATGTTTAACTTTAGTTTTATGGACTTCTATTGCTATTGATGGTTATTTAGCAATTACAGTGGATCTTATTGATAAACAATAGGTGAGTTTTATTATTTTCTTTCATGTCACCACCTCATACCGACATTGTTTTATGTTAAAAGGTTTTTTTTCAATTCTAGTATAATGGAGCTTAGAAAAAAAATCTTTTATGTTACTTTAGATAATACTTCTTCTAATAACACTTTTATTGGGTAATTGAAAAAACATATGCATACAAAATCACCCTTTATTTCTAATGAAAGTGTTTTTTCATTTGAGATGTTATGCATATATTTTAAATTAGATTGTGCTAGATAGACTTAAAGAAATTAATGAGTGTTTACAAATTCGGAGAGAGTATCAAGTATGTCAAAGGATTACAAAAAAGAAAGCAAAAGTTCTTAGATTGTCTTAAGTTACTTTCTTTAAATCAGAAAAAAAGTTAAGGCAAGATGTTCCTACTAGGTGGAATTCTACATTTTCGATGCTTTATGGAGCCATATATTACTGTCTTTTCCCATCCAAAATTAAGTGATTCTAATTATAACAATTATAATATGGCCTCTCCTCACACTCTACGACCATTGTCATCGGTTCTTCCAAGAACTCTAGGGCCTCTCCGACACCTAGACCGTAATCACCAATCAACCCCAAATTAACACTCCATGGACTCTCTGTACCCCCCCCCCCTTTTTAGTCTTCCCTTCTCCACCATCTTCAAACCTTTGCCATCATCGTTGCATATTGTTACTACCATCGTAGCACCTTGCTGCCATCACTATCGTGCCTTGCCAACACCGCCATCCTACCTTGACAACACCATCGTCCCACTTTACTACCACCTCCATCATGCATCAACATTGAAGCATTCAGAGAAAAACCACCACCTCGACATCAATGATGGGACGATAAACCCACCCCCGAGAACACCTCAACGGTTATTGGATACTCCGGTGGCATTTTGGTATAAACAAAGGAAGGGGATTTTAAGGATTCAGAAGGGGCGAAGGTTTGGGTTTGAGGGGTGGTGGTAGGGAGGTTCTTGGCGGCGAGAAGTGACTAGAGGTTCTTGGTTTTGAAGAGGTCCGTTATGGCGAAGAGAGTGGTAGTGTTGGAGAGTTTGTAGTTAGAGTTGTAGGTGGTGGTGGTGGTGTTTTGGCATCAGAATCTTGTGCAATGGATTGAATGGAGAAGATAAAAGTGAGTAACATTAAGGTGAGGAAGAAAATTGGTGGTGGTGGTGGATTGGTGGTTGTGTGGTGGTGGTGGAGATAAGAGTGTATGGTGGTGGTTAGGATGAAGAAGAAGAAGAAGGCAGTGGGGGTGGGGATATGGTGGTCCCAAGTTAAATTAACAATTTTTAATTTTTTTATAAAGTTGATGGGGTAAAATTGTCATTCAACACATAATTAACAAAATTCTTTAAAGATCGTTAACACCTAGATGAAAAGTGTTACGTTTTTTCAAACATTAGGACTAAACCTGTAATTTTACCATTTCCAGGTTCGGAATGTGAAATTTAAGCAAAGTTCAGGGATGATCCGTGTAATTTACCCGATAATCGATACGGGACTAAATTGAGTTATTTTACACATAATCTCTCATGGCTTTATTGGTGCTGCACTTTTTTTCTTGTCATAAACGAGTTATGATATAATACGTCTTGTTCATCTTGACGAAATAGGTGGAGTAGCAAAAATAGGCAGAGTAGCTATCCCCATGCCAAAAATATTTACGTTGTTCAGTAGATTCTAATTATAAATAAGGGGCAATTTGGTCATTTTACACGCAGTTAACGAAAAAGTTAACAGCTGATCCAAGTTGGGGACTAATTGTATTACATTTTGTCAAAACTTTGTACAAACCTTTAGTTTCTTTGACTTAGGAACCAAAAATAAAAATAGGCCTAAACACGGGACCTTTCATGTAATTAACTCTTATTTTCCAATTCTTATAATTTTTGTCGCATAATGGTTGTGCCGGTTAAGTTTTTTGTATGTGTTTTTTATTCGCGTTTATCTTGTTACTTACTGCTTTGCTTTTTCATAATTTCCATCGCGTAGAAGTTGTGTCAGCTACACCAGGAGACCGGCCAAGATGTAGCATTTGTGCTGTTGCACCGGAATCAAAATCTAAGAACCATAGTGTTGCATATATGAATAAGAAAAACAAAATATGAGCTTATATTATGAAGAATCGGGTTGTGGAGTAATTCATGCGGTTATATCCCTGGGCCCAAAATAAATACCACCTCCAAAAACATTTGCAAGAAAACTATGTTGGCAAAAAAATAAAAAAAAATAAAATAAAAAAACTTGGGCTAGCCCACTAGGAAAGAAACCAGGCTGCTGTGTGAGACTGTGAGATGTGAATAGATGTGCATTCGCATCGCATGCACGAGTGAGGAGTGAGAGGCTGGGTTAGGATAAGAGACTAAGGTTGATATATGAATTACTGACACGATATAAACCTGACCTAAAATTTACAAGTTTGAGTTTCATGTAAATAGTTTCGGGTTTGTTTCTTGTCGAGCACATGACCTGTTTATCTAAATGGATTGTGTTTGAGTTAACCTAGTCGATTCACGGGTAGACCCATTAAACTTTTTTGTTCTTTATTTTATTTTATAAATATGATTTGTGCCATAAATTAATTTGGTTGGTCATTTATGCCAAGATTTAAAAGTTAAAAGACAAATTAACATAATATTTCATGATAAAATGTTGTTTTATATGCATTTGTATCATTTTGTTGCAAAATTTAATTTAAAATATGAATATGTCAAAAAAAATAGTTGTAGTAGGATAGACGAGTCATGTTCGTGTCACCCCGTAAGTAATTCTGTTGTGACCGGGTTTATATGTCTGACACAATTATAGGTAGCCTTAACCTAGGGATGTTAAATACGTTGTGTTCACATGTTGGCCAGTCCAACTCGACACATATCCAAACATTTGGTATGAACCCAAACATAACACAAACCCTAAAAGCTTAAAAGGACAAAATCATGTCAGACAGTGACGAAGCTTGAGAACTCATATGGGGGGCTCGATTTAAATATAAAAATTTACACTAACGGACAAAAAATTTACACTAATGAACCGAAAACTAACACTACTGACGAAAAAAATTGAGAGGGTTATATCCTTCGCCCGTGATGCCAGACATATGATTCCGAACATGACAAAAGGCCACAAGAGAAGTTTCCTTTTTACAAAGTCACAACTTCTAGTACTTCCATGGAGCTCAAGAATCTCTGTTGCTCTCAATATAGCCACTGTGGATATCAAATTGGTCCACCGCCAATGTCAATTAGACCACTATTACCACCACAAAATATCTATTATATAGATCACCATTACCACTAATGGTGAACCACTGGGACCAATGGTTGATTATGAAATGCTAAAGCCAATGTACTACCGGAGAATCTTCGTTGTGATTGTGACAACAAAACTCAGATCTTTCATGACATGTGTCACCATGTTGTGTTGGCTATTTCTATTTCATATGTGAGAAACAATGTTCGATCTACAGTGTATACATGTATAAGGTTGTAGCAGCGCGTATGAACTATTGATCGATTCAGATATATTTGATACCGAATAATTGATTGGAACTTGAATTGAATTTGAAATTATGCTATTTATTTCTTATTATGTAATGTAAATTTACAAATAGCGACACGTGAGTGGAAACTTGTTAGTTTACATGATTTATTAAACTATGATGTGATGGAGTTCAAAACGGTTTCAAAAGCCCTAAACAAGATATGCTCGGTGAAAAGGTGTCATTTGTTGACATGATTGTTGACACGAGTAAACATGTTAGAGTCACTCAATCAAACGCTTGAAACCAAAAACGAAGGTAGACGAGCTTCTCGGTCGTTACATGATCCATGATTCGTTTTGGACGTGCCAAATAAAATTAAGATTAATTTGTATAATTTTATTTTAATATTTTTTACTTCTGATTTTAAATTTTAGGATTTATGAAATTATGTGCAATTGTGCAAATTTAAATATTACTAATTATCAACTTAGGTATGCATTAATTGTTATACAATGTGCATAAAGGGTTGTACATTTCTTTTTTCCTTTCAATTTTTCGTTTTAAACACAATACTTTTACATATTTCACACTTTAACCCCTACAAATTTTCACTTTCAAATTTAGTCTACAATACTTTCATCTTGTACAAATTTCTTAATTTACGGTATAAATTTTGAGAGTTAATACGTCGTAACGTGCACGTGTGGTTCAACGTTGTTACGCGTACTTTTTCCCATTTAACATCCTCATCGGAACGTGCGGGTCCTAGATTAACTTAGTTATTGTTTTTAATGTTTTACTGTTCACACAAGTGGTTCAACGTTTTTGCGTCTACTTTCCGTTTAGAATTCTATTTCATTTTAATACGAGCTTTTTCGGTATTGATAGTCGCTAACAGTGTGTAACAGTGGTGCTATTTGATATGGTTTGTGCCCCCACCGCAACGCGGGGGTTTAATACTAGTTGTACTTATTTATCACAAGAGGGATAAAATTAGACTTTAGATTAAGGTTTAGTTTGTAATTTTAGTTGTTAATTGTTATTGTATATTTGTTTACATTTTGTTTATTATAAAATTCGGGATTTAAATTTGGAAGATGAACAGAGGGACCTAGTGCTTATACGACCCCTAAAATTTCTTAAGACCAACTCAATTATTATGAAACGACCTCATAAAATAAGTACCAAATATAAAACAATTAGTTTGGGTAAATAAGTCATTTGTCTTATTAACTGATTATTTAATAGATTATTTATTAGATTATAGATTAGTAGATTGCCTGATTAGATTATTTGATTTACTAGTTGATCATTTGATTGAATACTTGATTATTGAATATTACCATGACTGTTAAATAAGAGAGCCAACCCCAAAATTTTAATATATTAAGTAAAATTATACAAAAAAATTCATTTTGAGAGAGCTCGATAAGTGAAGCTTTAACTCAAGTTTGCTTATTAAATGGCAAATAATATAAGCTCTAAGTCGAGCTTGTTTAAGCTCGATTCAATCTGAGATTTTGGCGATCTAGTCCCGAGTAAGTCGTGACTTCACTTGTAAATTTACATATCTAGGGTTGAATGTTATTTGTTTTAGTTTGATTTGTTGTCTTTTTGTTGTGTGATCCGGACTTACCCGAATTGGACTTTATCAAAAAGATTTAATAATTAGCGATAGAGAATCGATCCTTAAAACTTTCCGACACCCTTGTAAAAAATTTCTGGTTATCCCACTGAAGATGAAACCTCATTCAAATAAGTTATTATTGGCAAAAAAAATCATTATTAAATAAATATATAGTAAATAAAAATTTGGATACCCTTGATTTTTAGGCTAGATATGCAACTGGTGCATGGGTCAGTTTGGTTAAGTTTTTAGCCTAAAACCGAAATGAGAAACCGATATTTTGGTTTCTAGGTATTTAGAACCATTCGATTTGGTTTTTCCGGTTTTCACTTCGGTTTCGGTTCGGTGTTTTGTTTTTTTCAGTTTTATCATTTGCCTTCAAGTTTTTAAGGATAAACTGGTCCAAAGTAATGAATTTAATCTAAAAACTTTAAGCTTACATCATTTTCTTACTGGTTTAGTTTTTTTGTTTCGATTGCGTCGTTTATTTCTATTTCTTCACACTTCTACAAAGAACAAGATTTGGATACAAAAATGCTACTTTCTGAGCAATGAGCATATCTTATAGTAAAGTAAAATGTACATCATGCATCAAAAGTTGTAAATTCTGGATTTCTGGGTATAAACAGGTATGAGGAATTATATTACGGTAAGTTGTACATTGTGTATTGAAAGTTGTACATTGTGTATTAAAGATTTGGTATTTCGCTGTAGTAAATGGTCCATTTGAAGATGAACCTACTCAAGTGGGATTCTTTAACAACCTGCTAGTTTTACAGTTGACTTATTGTGGGGATGTTATATGGTAACTTGTACCATTGAAACACCATAAAAATAAAAAATAAAAAATAAAAAATAAATTTCTTTCACCGAGCAATTAGACATCAACTAAGAAAAGGTGTGATTCCAAATAGCTTTCCCCATATATGGTCCCGATCTTGATCTGGAATAGCTTTTTATATGTACCGAAAAGTGACATTATTTTAAGATTATTACTTTCATAACATCTTGAATACAATTAGACTTGCACAAACTACGATTTACTTAGTCCCGTTGTTAACAAGAATTTAACAGGTCAGGTGAGTTTACCCGTAATAGTTTTTCATGAATATGTGTATTCTAATTCAAGCGTTATATGTTTAAATATTAGATTTGAAAGGGATAAACATGGAGAAAATGTCAAAATAATATAAAATAGTTTATAAAAATGAAACATGAGCCCGCCTACGCGTTTTAATGTCGTATTGAACACTTCATGTTTTGTAGCTGTTCGTGGGATAAAACGGTTGAAATGGTGTCTCATTTGTTAATTCTTTTGCATAATTATTCGGCCATAATTTTTTAGGACTATTAGAAATATAATAAAAAGCTGGTGACTATTCTATGTGGTGGAATTTGTTTTCCTTTTTTATTAAAGTCCAAAAGGCAAACTGTGATATTCTATATATCACGTTATGTTATTTTTCGTTAGAGCACATCATGATGATTCAAAAGTGTAAATATTGTAAGATACAGTTAGAATTGGTTATTATGATAGATGAAAAAGTTTTAAGAAATAGATACTATATTTGTTTGATCGGCATATATGATTTTAATAACCGTGAAATCTATTAAATTTGAAGTTTAAAAGAAACTGGAATTACAAAATTTTACTGTAAATAAAATTAAGTGGAACTAAAATCTGTTAGAAGATTTAGTAAAATTGTAATCTCCATACTCTAATAAAAAGATATCTAGAAGAACACATGTAAACATTATATTGCTCCTCAACAATTTTTTTCCGTTTCTCTCTTCTATTTAATAATCACATTAATTACTAATAATATTTTTTAGATTTTTTTACATAAAATAGTTTTTTTAATAAATTAAGCTAGAGATATTTATACTAATTTCATTTCTAAGGAAATAATTTTTCATAAAATCAAAAAACTTTTTAGATCAAAATTTTTAAAAATACAAAATATTTTATAATTGGTGTTTTTAAAAAGTAAGTTTTTTACAAACAAAAAATAATTAAAATTGAGAGTTATAGAAGAAAGTTTTTATGACATTTTTTAAACATTTATTTTAAAATAAATTTTTTATTTTATTTATTATAATAAAGATTTCAATCATATCTTATTTTATAATATTGATTTATAGTTAATTAATTTCATTCTATTTAATTTTTTTATTCAACACCTGTAATACACAGGTTTACTAAAGTTAGTATGTCATATATTTAGTTAACCTAATAGTTAATATATCTGGTTTATAAATTTGTCAAAGAAGTTAGAATAGCGGCATGTGGCAGCATCAACTGTATCAATGGTGGTGGTAATGACGAGTGTGGCATTTTAAATTTTTAATGAAACTAGGTGTGTAAGGCCCCGTTCCCGGGACACTTACAGTTGGTAAATCATTGCACATAAAACATATAATTTCATTAACTTGAAGAAACATCGTAGCGGAAACATTAAAACAACATTACATTTCATCATAAAAGCTTTTGCAAAATAATACATCGTTATCACATTACAAAATACTTGTTACATTACATCACAAAAGCATTATAAAAATGGATGCCATCCAAAATGAGCCGAGTAGCCGCCCCGTGCCATCCTCAGCAACCTTACCTGCCAACTGGAAACACATAAAAGTCAGCGTTGCTGAGTGAGTTCTAGTTTTAATATAAAACATACTTTATCTTTCGTTTAAAACCGTTCTTTACTTTCTTTCCAATCATACCAGGGTTTAGAACGTGATCACACATCGTACGTACACATAGATAATAGTTATTATTTTCATCATCGTACATTTATTATCTTTCGTTTCCATCTAGGTCCTGTCATGTACTTAACCCCCCTCTAGAGCACCAAGCAATTCATCTAGGGTTAAGCGACAAGGACCCCATACATATGGTCAATCACAAAGATTGAACCCCTGTGTGCATCCTCATGGGGTATTTAACCCGCACACAGTTGAGCTAACACCCCTCATTGGGTGTGAACCTCCATACATATGCTTAATCTCACGGATTAAGCCCTAGTGTGCATCCTCATGGGGTAGCTAACCCGCAAACGGTTGAGCTAACACCCCGCATTGGGTGTGAACCTCCATACATTTTCTTGCAAGCCTTTCTTACTTTCGTTCATTCATTAATGCATGCATTCTTTCATTACGTTCCTCTTTTCATTATCTTCCACTTTACGTTACATAATACTTTTCATTTCATTCATTAACATTCAACGTAAAGCCATGGAAAATAATCATACATAATAGGAACATAAACATAACATACAACATTACCCTACAAGGCACCATCATACATACATAACATACCACATACATACCATCATGCATAAGCATCAATCATACATCATACATGCCCAACATATCATCTATGACCTCAAAAGTCAACTTACCTAAACCCACGGGAATCTTCCAAGTCAGCCTACATTTACCCTTTTCTCCCGAGAATCAGATAATAAACTAAGTTCTTTCGGGCGCATGAGCCCTATTTAGGCGTATGAACACCCTTCAGTCGCATGGCCTCCCAGGCGACTGAACACTTAGGCGAATGGACACCTATGCGTACGGACACTATGGGCGAATGGACACCTATGCGTATGGACTCTCAGTCGCATAGCTTCCATGCGTATGGCCTTCAGTCGCATGACTTCAGGCGCATGGGCTTCAGTCGCATAACCTTCGTGCGTATGAACCTCAGTCGCATGGCCTCCAGGCGCATGGACCTCAGTCGTATAACCTTCAATCGCATACCTTACAGGCGCATGAACTTCAGTCGTATGACTTCCATGCGTATGAACCTCAGTCGCACGACTCACATGCGTATGGACCTCAGTCGCATGGCACCCATGCGCATGGACTTCAGTCGCATTTCTTTCGGTCGCATGACCTCCAGTCGCATGCCATTCGGTCGCATAGCCCTAACTGATGCAGAATGCAGTTCTTCCCTGAACCCAAACTGCAATTTTCGGCCTCCAAGCCCTCCCAAACCTGTTCTAAGCTCAAATCAACCATCCTAAACCTTAGAAACACCTACCACAACACCATTCAAGCACACACAAGCCTGAAATCAAACCCCACTCGAATCACACACAAACACATACACACGGGTTCAACACACACACTTTAAAAACGGGTTTTACTATGTGTTCCAGCCCCAAATCAGTTGAAAACATGTAAAAGAGGGGTCCTAGAACTCACACAAACAACCCCGTCGAGTAGAGCTTCAATCCAACCCGCTACACCTCAACTTTTGCGCTCGAAACCAAGAAAACCGAAGCTTGAACCCTCTTTTCTCTTTCTTTCTCTCTTTGGCTGATTTTCACAAGTGTGGGGGAGGTGTGGGCTGCCTTCCCCCTCTTTATACCCCCACTCATTCAAGAGTTTTTCCGTTTTGGCAAGTTTGGTCCCTCGAATTTGGAATTTATTTCTTTTCTTTCTTTTGTCGGCTTCAAAGAAAATAACCGGGTGTTACAAGGTGGCATCATCTCGTACTTCGTAGCGGGTGCGAAACGGTGACGAAACTGCACAACGATGTAAAATTGGATTAGAAAGCTTAGAAACGGTGTGTTCTAGTTGCAAAAGGTTGATTGCTAAGTCAAAACAACAAACACGACATGTGTTTTGACGTTCATCATTATCCTCAAACCATCAAAATCTATCGCTAATGGCTCAAAAACAATGGTTCTTTGCGGCTGCAAACATTAGTTGCCACGCCAAAGCAATAACATGTCTGTTTTTTTCGACATTGCCGGTTTCAAGCGAATCTAAAAACACCCCTAGTAATTGCAAAACCAAAATTCTAAACTCATTACCAGGAGTACCAGGAAAAGAAAAGAACCAAACCACATTCGGTAATACAAAATCCCACCCAATAACAAAATCAATCAGGCAAAAGTTCAACATAAAATAACAAAATCAACATCAAAAGGTAAAAGTCAACCACAACAAACATTTACCAGATGGGGGAATTGAATCTAGACCTCACTTTTCTGATCTAAAGCAGCCTCAGACGAAGCAGGCTTCATCATCATCGACCTAACCCTCACCATCATCAACTAAAGTAACTCCCATAACCATAATCATTATCATCATCACCCAACACGTAACCCTCACCTTCATCGACTGAATCAGCCCAAAAGCCACAAATGAGAACCCCCACATCATAGACCAGATATGAATTAAAAAGTTGAAAACATGGTCTTAGGTGAGGAAAACCCCAGCTTCATAGACCAAAGATAAACCAAAAAACAGGCATTCAAGATTAGACACATCAGTTAGGGTTTTGAACCACAGTTTAAACCCAGAAGCACCAACATAATGTCTTAGATGAGCCATGGGTCATCATCATCGACAACTGCAAAGGACCATTAGGCTAGGACAATATATAACGCCGGAGTGCTCAAACGGAGAAAGCCACAGCGACGACGGACGACCAGATCTGAAAACCCTAATAGGGTAACCGACTAATCATGAAGGGGAGAGACAACAGAAGTGGTCGTAGTGTTGTACCACCGCCATCACCACCGTCCACGCCGCTGTCCTAACCTCAACCTAAAATGTGAGGTGGAACGGCAACCGACGTCGACACCACAGCGACGGCCGACAACCAAATCGGAAAACGCTAATTGGGTAACTAACAGATAATGAGGGGGAGAGACAACAGAGGTGATCGTACCACCACCACCATCACCGTTATTGTCATCGCTGGCCCCACCTCAACTAAAACGGGAGGCAGAGTGACAACCAATGTTGACGCCATCACCACCCGCCACCGTCGTGATCGCCATCACGGTG